>OOFB01016684.1:3550-14181 GCA_900323305.1 Trachyrincus murrayi | reverse complement strand
TGAGACTGGGCAACCTGATTTAAAGTTCCCACCAGACCTTCTCACCCAGAAATACCAAGGAGAAGTCAGATGGAAAGGTTTATAGCCCTCCCTAAACCCCTGGACTGACTTTCTGGGAAAGAGCACACACGCACACGCACACAACACACAACACACACACACACACAGCCTTATCAGCGGTGTTAACATTCCTTACTGTCTCTCTAGCTTTCGTATCAGCCCAGATGTGGATAGAACACAACTTCAAGATTCGGGAATTGAAAAAACCACAACGGTTGATCAAAAGTAATAACTTGTAAATGGAAAAAGCGATGCTCCAATGACATCTAACCGTTTCTCCATTAGAATAATGCTATAATGTTTATATTCAATACTGAATAGCTCTCTCAGGCAATAAAAAGCTGCACTTCTATTGCTTCACACTTTTAACATGGAATGCTATTCCACCCATAGTGTGTGTGTGTGTGTGTGTGTGTGTGTGTGTGTGTGTGTGTGTGTGTGTGTGTGCGTGTGCGTGCGTCCACAATCAACATGTCCTCCTTACCTCACAGAGGAACATGAACATGCCCTTGTGTTCTTGGAGGAGCTGGACCACCCTAACGGCAGGATCTACTTTGAGCGTGGGCCCTTCAAACAGCAGCGTCCTGTCCAGCGTTCCTCTCTTCTCCTCGGTCCACACGTCGATCTCCAGCTGGTTGAAGGCAAACGTGCACTTCTCTTCGTATTTACACAGGCCCACGTCGCCCGAGTTCAGCAGCTCTGGGGGAACGAACAACAACAAAAGACATCATTTCTTAATAGAGACGGAAACTTGTAAAAATGTGTTACAATATTGTTCACATTAAAACGGCTTGATCATTTCAATTAGATGAATTACCAGGCAATTTAATGTAACTAATTAATGTAATTTGCAGTTCACAAGGCCGACTTTACAGGGTCATAGGACGTGTCTGTGGGTGACACAGAATAGGTACAAAATGACTATGGACTATTGATGACTATTGACTATTATTGATGATGGGCTCCTCCAACACCAGGACACAGGCAGTAGATGACTGAAACCGGTTTATTGCAGGGTTTGAGAATGGTTTTGCAGGTGGTAAGTGCTGACATGCTAGCGCTCCTCCTGAGTGTGTGTGCTGGTGGCTGGTTTAACCTGTGGGCCTTGATTGGCCAATGCACCACGGGTGTGCAGCCTCACCCAGCAGCCCCAGAGTAGGACTCACGTGGCTTCATTCTAGGCTAGGCAGTCCCCATCATTAATCACTCAACACTCACCCTTGCACAATACAAACTTCCCAGTGAAAGGTCTGGTGATGGGAATTGGCCGGACCCTGGTCCACGCCTGGTCTGGGTCCGTCCGCTTCCTGCACAGCAGAATGTCCTGCCGACAGTCGTGGCTGACGTCCGGCTTATGGACATAAGAATATATGGAGCGAGCTGAAAATTAAGGAAAGGGCAGGGAAAGAGAAATGCAAAGTAAATAGTTTTAGAATGATAACTGTTGGTTTAGTGACTGTATTATCGTTATGATGCCTAATCATGGAAAGTATGGATCTCTATAGCATGGAAGGCAACATGTATCAGATGCATCAAAATATCCAAAGAGCAACGTAAAAGGTCCAGTTGTATCCAAATATATGATTTAGTGTCTCTGTGTTTCAGCATTTACGGTATACGTGGTATAATAACAGTAATAGCAGTGTGCATTACCTTGTCGGGGGAAACAGACAGAGCAGGCCTGCAGGAACAGGTGAGTGGAGGACAGAGCGTTGGAAGCTGCGACCCCCTGCTGGACAGACAGAAAACACACGTCAGACACACACACGTCACGTTGGTCAACGCTGAGCGAATGTACTCAGATCACATCAGATGACCGCCATGAGGAGTCTTACTTTATGACTCTTTTTAGGAGAATGCCTGGCCGGGGCAGTGACTTTATGTGATGACTTGATGCCTTGATGGAAAGAAAAAAAGAAAGAATGAATAAAATGTGAATAAAATCAAGAGAGACTAGGTTCCTCATTGTATTGGATGTCTGGTTCTCAATGCAAGGTTTGCTGCAGAAGGTGTCACATTAGGGGTGCAGAGGAAGTGAAGCACCTTCACCTTTTGAAGAATCAAGCGGTTGTAATGGAAAATTACAAAAAGTCAGTTTAGATTCACTAGATGCCTTTCAATGTTTTTACACCACTGGATATCCACCAACTGTCCCTGTTTACGGAGACTCCTGGGGTGCCTTCACTCCTGCAAATGCCATGTTTAGCACCTGTGTCTGTGATAGCAGAATACATCTTTCTCTATACTTGCATTCAAAGATTAAGATTCAGAGTGGTATTTTTCGTTAATCTCACTAACTAGCGTGCAGTGGACACTTAAATTCCACCACATGGTTCTAAGAGGTGGACGGGGTTCATCATTATTGTACATAATCTCAAATAGTTTGGGACACGGGTGATGGCTGCAGGGACGCAGTGTACATAGTGCAGGTTTAAGTAATATGTTCACTTACAAGTGGCAAAGAAATGTTGATGATCCATCGAGAAATGAACTGAAATACTACCTACTCGCATATAAAGTAGCCATGTATATTTAAAAAAGGCCATCATAACCACTAGATAAATAGAACAAATAAGGAGGGCTGGGCAATAATTCAATATTATCGCCTTTGAATGCTATTGCATCGTCATGAAATGAAGATATCGACTCGATACCCAGTTTTATAATCTAAATGAATTACGATGTGATGAGAAGATGTGCCCTTAAAGTGATCAAAATATGAGGTTTCAAACGTCAGAGTGAAAGCAAAACTAGTTTTTGTCCGATACCATACTTTACATTTCCATATACTTCAGTGTAACGGTTTAGAATGTTATTTTGAATTCATAAACACATCGTGATATATATCGATATATTGTGTAAAAGTATTATCCCCGGGACAATACATTTTTCCATATCACCCAGCCCTACAAACAAGCACATTTAACAGCTCTGTTCACCCGCTACGCCTCCGACCCCATTCTAATCACCGGGTTTGTAGAAGTCCTCTTCCGGGGTGGAGAAGGAGTCCAGGACATCCAGGGAGTCGAGTGTGCCCACAGCCTGGGGCCCGGCTCCTGCACTAAGGAACACCGGGCCAGAGGTGCCCCGCAGGCTGTCCAGGAAGTCGTCCAGAGACTCGTCCAGGCACGCGTTCTCTGCCTCATCATACGCCGCTCTGACTTCGCCGCCTCGCCGTTTGACAGTCTCAACGGTGTCCAGCTGGTCCAGGGTCTCCTGTGGGTCCAGGGTCTCTAGGGTGTCCACCTGGTCCAGCGAGTCAAGAGGCTCTGTGTACCGCGCCACGGCCGGTCCTGCGTTACGGTAGACCTTGCTGCCCGCCGCGCCCCTCCCCGCTCTGGGAGCCCGCGTGAAGCTGTCCAAGGTGTCCAGGCTGTCCAAGGTGTCCAGGCTGTCCAAGGTGTCCAGGCTGCGGGAGACGTGGGCGGGGGCATCCAGCGCAGAGGCCCCGGGGCCCGGCCCCCGGCCGCCGCCGCCAGGGGCAGAGATGGTGTCCATGGCGTTGAGGTGGCTGAGGCCCGAGCTGAAGAAGGCTGGGGGCAGCAGGGGGGTGGGGGCGGGCAGGAGGACGGGGGCGGTGTGGCGGGCACAGGCGGGCTTCTGGTGAGCGCTGGAGGCGGGGGGAGCGGGGAACGCGCGGATGTGTGTCTGGAAGGCATGTGAGGAAATGAATGGAGAGAAAAAATAAAGTAGGCTGCAATTTTACACAATACTTAATTCAATTATCAAATGTGTCCTACAAACGATTTGCGATCGCATGAGGATGTTGAGCTCATGAAATCCTCCGGGGTCATAGTGTGCCACATTGGTCAATTACAAAGTCCAACTCAAGAAGATAAGCAGCCACCAAACATACAAATACATGCGCGCGCACACGCACACACACACACCACACACAACACACACAACACACACACACAGACACACACACACACACACACACACACACACACACGGTACCTCAGTGGGCTCCGGCTCATTGGGGAAGTGGTCTAGCAGGCTGTCCAAGTCCTCTCCCATCAGCTCAAAGTCCTCCAGCGTGTCCAGGTCAGCCCCTGAGGGGGTGGCGGTGGCGGTGGTGGCGGTGGCGGTGGCGGGGGTAGTGGTGGCGGGGATGGCCCGAGGTTTGGAGGAGCCATGGAGGAGGTCCTCTAAGGTCACGGGGCTGTTTGGCTTCGGTGCGGAGGACAGGAGCATGCTGGGAGCAATGTTAGCTGAACACAAGAGAAAAAAGAAAAAAAAGTACACAAATAATTGGTTACAAAATATACAAAAGTGACCACAGTCATACTAGTCGCAGAGGTACATAATTACAAATAGAGGACGATGAACAGCCACGATAGACGGATTCAAAAAGATTCTGTATTCAAACCTGTGCCGTGTGATGGATTCCAGCCATTACCCAAACTGTTTCCCTGCAGATGACAAGGGAACACCCAGGATCACTGAAACATGACGGTGCCCAAAGCTAAGTATAGACTAAAATCAGGAAGCGAAAGATGTGTACGTATGTGGACTCTATACACTGGACTCATTACCACTGCACTGTTCTGTACTTTTATTATTTATGACGCTGCTACCACTCACTACGGTGCTGCACTACAGTCACTTTAAAACGTTGTTTGCACCATCATCCATATGTATATATCATCCATTTGTCACCTCACTGTTCTACAACTGTTCTTTTATTATTGTTATTTTTATTGTGTATAGTATTGTTATAGCATAGTGTTGTTTATAGTATATAGTATAGTATTGTAGATAGTATATAGTGTTGTTTATAGTATAGTATAGTATAGTATAGTATTGCATAGTATAGTATAGTGTAGTATAGTATAGTATTGTGGTAGGAGTGAATGGGGAGTAAGCATTCCATTGTACTTGTTACATATGGCAAATAAAGAAATCTGAATCTGAATCTGAATCTGAATTACTCAATTCACAAAAAATGTGATGTGCCACAATCGGGCGTCACATTTGACATCTGATGACTAATTGCAACTGGTCCCCTTTAAAGAAGACACGTTATGCAGGAATTCATTTCATTTTGTGTATCGGTGAACACCTACCCTGGCAGCTACATAGGCCTTTCGGTTTTTGAGGCCGAGGCGAACGGCCAGCTCCTGTGCCAGCTCATTCACCTGTTTGTCCTGTAGAGAGAGAGAGTCACCCATACAATATATAATCAGAAAAGCGGATGCATCTTCTTATGCAAACAGATGTTAACAGTTAATACAGGGCTATGATAATTGGCTGTGGACCTAGAGGATGTATGGCAGGAAACACCTGCAGGTTTCTGCATTTTCTTAGGGACTTACCAGCCCAGCCCCACCAAGACCCATACACACGCTGCAGCCTCTCTAGCTGTTGCCAATCGATGTGCTTAAAACCAGGACATTCAAGTCTACGCGCCGCACTATGGCGCCATTGGCATAAAGTTAACCAAAGTTAAACTTTTGTCCCACCCCTGTCTAGGCATCGCGAGCTGCCCCATAAACCAAGCGGCATCGCGTCCAATGCAAAGTGAATGGGAGTCGTTGCCAATTGCGAGTAATGATAATAATAATAATAATAATAATAATGTTGAATTTAAATTTCAAGTTAAAGTTTGACGACATCCGACTCTCACGTCACCACTGCAGGAGCGTGAGAGAGGCTCTGCGTGGATAGCGAGTGTGTCCTTCCACCTCACCAGGCGTGTGATGAGCAGACAGTCTGTGGTACAGTTGTAGGCCTCCCTGTAGTGTCCCAGCTCCTTCAGGCACAGAGCCTTCCGGTACAGTGCCTTGTTGCTCTCCTTGTTCACGCTCAACGCCTGCCCACAGTCCAGCACGCCAAGCTCATACTCTCCCTGAGATGACACACACACACACAGACACAAACACACACACACACACAGACAGACAGACACACAGACAGACAGACAGAGGAGTTAGCCTTCAAATGTAGTAATTCAATGAATGTAGGTTAGCGACGAAGCTACAGGCTGCGAAAGAGATATTGAAAATGTTGGACCACAGAAACATCCAAGGTCCACAAACATCGATGAGGGAACATTGAATTATGAGTTATCTGATGTTGGCGATAAGAGAATCAAGTTAAGACATTATATCACCAATTATATTTTATATTAAGCCGCCATCAGCTTTACCTTAGAAATTTCAGCTTTATAGCGTCACTTTTCGTACAGACAATAGACAATAGACAATAGCTGTCAATAGCCACGCTATTGACAGCAATATATGCCAAAAATAAATATGTGTCATCCTTTTACATAGACATGTTCTATTCCAAATAAATTTCTATTAAGAAAGAAAATCCCCCACTATTCTATCAGAATAGATAGAATAGAATAGAATTCCCCCCCCCGGCCCCAGATGTGCGTGTTGTGACTCACACCCTCCTGAGTCACTCACAACAGGCCCTGGGAGGAGTGGGAGTGGGATGGGCAGGGGGGTGTGATCTCATAGGAGAAAACAGAACTGAAACTTATGAGGCCCGGTCGCTCCTAGCTTTACTTTACAGCCTCTGAGAAACGGGCTTGTGTGTGCCCATCCCACGTGCTAAAGAAAACACATCCGAATACATATTTCTCGACGATAACATGATGCAAGTTTTGCGACATAACTGAAACTTTTGTTTCAGTTATGTTTTTGGTTCTTTGCATAACAGTTGTATTCCCTACAAGTGGGGATTCAATTCTAGACAAAAATCACATTAATGCTCACAGTTCAGTTCAGTTGACGCATCCACGATCATTATACTATTGTATAAAGGGTAAGTTAAGACATGTGGATATGTGGGTTATAAACGTAGTTGTTGACATGCTAAACGTAACACAACACGTTAAGCGTAGCATGTCGTGCTAAACGTAGCACGTCATGCTAAACGTAGCGCGTCATGCTAAATGTGGCAGCATCTTACCATGCTGTAGTAGACGGTGGCACGGTTGACATACAGGCTTTCCACCAGAGCTTCGCGGATGTGCATGTCCTCGGACGCGGCGTACTGGACCACGCTTAACCCTTCGCTAAACTCCTTCACCGCTCGGTCACAGTCGCTCTCTTTGTACAGCGCATTTCCCTCCAGCAGCAGATTGCACACCAACTGAGACACAATGTCCTGAGGGGGATGAGAAATGTGAAGAGAAAAGTGGGAGTCAGAGCGTGCGATTATCTGACTTGAGCCTAGTTTAAGATCAACCAACTCCTTTGTTGGCAGAACAGTGTTCAGGCGAGGAGAGAAACAGAATACTACTGAGATCAGATCAACGATGAGCTGTAACGTGACCAGACGAGCACATATTATGTCGGCCGTTTTGATATAAGTAGCCTACTACTATTTACAGAAATACAACCAAAACAGTTAGGTCATGGGTTTCGTCCCTGTGGACTCGTTACTTTTGTGTGTGTGTGTATGTGTGTGTCTGTGTGTGTGTGTGTGTGTGCGTGTGTACGTGCGCGTGTGTGCGTGCGTCGAGAATCAGTCTATGATCAAGAGGCAAGTGGCACCACCACAGACCTTAATCGTTTTATCAAATTTGGTGTCAAATTGGGCATGTGTACAATTCAGGGTGACATCTTGTAGCATTGCGAAGTCCCTACTAGAGAACTAAGTGAACAAGAGAACGGAGTGTGTGCAAGAATGGAAGGCCAGGCTGCATCAATGGGAAGCATGAACACGGTTTAAGATAAGATAAGAGCTCTGGCTCTCTCTGCCTTCCCAAGGCTAGAGGTGCCACACCACAAGCGTGGGATTGGGTTAACCCTTTCTGTTCAGCTAGTCTGTCCATTTTGTCCTCAATACATCCCCCAGACACTGGACGTTATCACAGCCAATTCCACTACGCTGGTGCATTAAGCCATATTCCTCTATATCTCAATATTTGGACACACACAAACACAATCTTATATTCTCCATGAAGTGATTCAGCTTTCGATGTCCGGTATGAGCTCTAAAGAGTGTGAGAGAGGAGGGAAGATGCAGAGTAGCCCAGGGGACAAGACCGAAAGTATGTGGTGTTTATCACTCAAACAAATACAACTAAATTACGTGTTTGCTGTCAATCTATTTTGATATTATAATATCGGTCTGTACCGTGCAGCTGTCAAGGTCTGGATAAGGAAGAGGAGACCTAGAACAGAGAAAAGACAGTTAACTTCGTCTTGTGAGAGAATAACGTATAATATAATAGAATCGCGAAGGGAATGGCCATATGAAATGTGTCCTCACTCTATAAATGTCAGAGCTTTTTCTATCTCCTTCTTCCGTTTTTGTCTCTCCGAGTCCATCTTTGCACACTGAGGAATGAGAGGTCGTAATAGTCCGGGTTTGCATCACTGTAGAAATTGACTTTGACGGAGAGCAGGATTTAAAAGAGTAAAGACATACTTTGTAAATAGTAAACTATGTAGACAGACAACCCAACCCAACCCTTTCAGAGACCGCTGTGACTTTAGTTTGATATTCGACATTCGCCATTTTTCCCCCTTTGCAAAACACAATAGCTCCTTGAAAGGAGGACCGATTTCTTCCAGATTAGTCTTGTTGTAAATACTGGACATTGGGCGATATTTCACACTCTTAGTTTGCTGAGTATCACAACCTATTTCGATGATATAACAAATAAACGGCTTTGAATATCGAGCTGTGATGCGCTTTTCCTACAGATGTTTAGGGATTGTCTAAAAAGTGCATGCAGCAAAATTTCATTTAAATTACAGGATGAAAAACATTTAAAACAATTGTATTGTTATCAGAAGCCCTCCCTATAATTTTCACATCCACACAAACAACAATGGCCATCTATATATTTTTTAGTAATCAATAACACACAGATACACACAATACACTCCCGAGTCCTAATCTAACCCTTTTCTGGATTATATGTTCAATAACTCTGCCATTTTTTAATGGATGGTCATCAAAACACTTTTAGATCGTCAATAATATCCCCACCCTACTTTCACATTCATTGTTTATTCAATATCACCTTTACATGTATATATTTTTAGCTAAATTGTAATATGTGGTGTAAATATTTAGCATATGGTCGCTTGTATTTTCAATAGCTCGCTCAATTTGGATTGGATTGGCCTCAAAACACTTGTGGAGTGTGTGTTGTCTGTGGCTGGTTTACTCAAACTGCAATAAACCAGTTTAGTTTCGTTTTATCTGCCTGTGTCCTGATGTTGGAGGAGCCCAGAACAGCCACTGTAGTGGCATGTAGCATGGTCAACTGCTACAACACTGTTATATCATCAATAATATCCCACCCTACTTTCACATTCATTTATTAGTCAATATTGCTTTGGAGCAGTATTTTCAATAGGGTCAGAATCAACGGCCATCTCAGCCCTTCCAGATCCCTCTCCACTGGTCTCACCAGGGCTCTTCAGCCTGTACACCGATAAGTGCAGAAGCCCAGACCCAAACATGACTTGCATCAGATACTCGAACAACACATCATGAAACAAACACAGCCTGAGATGGACAGGTTGGTGGCGCAGGGGTAAGAGCCACTCAACGCGATCCACAGCAGGCGAACAAGGACCAAAGGGACACAGATTGCCACACACACACACACACACACACACACACACACACACACACACACACACACACACACTAATGAACTCTGTCGGACAAACACAAGCAATGTTGTAATATCAGCGAAATAGTTTGTGATACTCAGCGGACTAGGAGTGTGAAATATATAATGTCTTTACAACAAGACTAACCAGGAAGAAACCAGTCCTCCTTTCAAGGAGCTGTTGTGTTCTGCAAAAGGGGAAAATATAAATATATATCAAATATCAAACTAAAATCCCTGGGGTCTTTCCGAGCGAGTCTTAACGTAAGATGCATGCTCATATACACCGAAGAAATTCCGCGTCACTTCATACTTCACATACACAGAAAATACACATGTCGCGTCTTCCGCGGTCCCCGTTCCCAAGTTCTGGCATACTTACCCAGAGAGGCTCCCTGGACGGCAGGACACTTAAAACGTGCTGTTTAAACACAGATATGTGTTTAAACAGCCGAGACGAAACTCGGGTACTTTTTATGTGTTGACTGCGGTCTCTTCTCTTCTCTTGTCAGTTTCGTTTTCCAGCTCCGCTGCGGTGCGTCTTCCTTCCTCTCCTCCTCCTCCTTGTCGGTGCGGCTCTGCTCTTCCGCGGGGTCCTAGAGGTGAGGCGAGTAGACATAGACTGTATCAACATCTTTACATCAGGGAAAGTCAATTAGTGACGAGTTTATCGGTCTCGATGAAGTACACACACACACACACAGTCACACCTGACGCAATGCGGTATGCTTCGAAACACATGTTATGCATTTTTTTTTTTTACTCGACAGCACGCAACAAAACCCAGACGGGTTTCTGAAGTAAACGCGTGTTGTTGAACTACAACTCCCATGATGCACCACCACCAGGGGGACGGGGGGCGGGGCGGGGGGCGTGTTGGTGGGCGTGGTTTTTCAACGTCAGGCGGGCGCGAGCGGGAGTGCGACACTCGAAACGTTTGCCCCCCCCCCCCCCCCCCCCCCCCCAACCCCCCCCCCCC
>OOFB01016673.1:2500-14320 GCA_900323305.1 Trachyrincus murrayi | reverse complement strand
GGGGGGGGCCCCCCCCCCCCCCCTCGCCTCCCCCCCCCCTCGCCTCCCACCGGTGGGCCAACAAGCAGGAGCCTGAGGCACAGGGAGCGTGTGGGATAAAAAAGATGAGAGAGGAGATCAAAGCGAGGACCATGAAAAGGCTTCCAGCACACAAGCACAGGGCACCTCTCTGACCCCCTCACAACCAACACACACACACACACACACACACACACACACACACGTACACAGACCCACACACACACACACACACACACACACGTACACAGACCCACACACACACACACACACACACATACACACACACACACACACTCGTCATCCTGGCTCTCTCTCTCTCCGTCAAACAGCAGCCAGCTAAAGAGGCATAGACAGAAGGGCAAATCCCGCAGGTCCTGTGAGCCTCCCAGCAGATGGCACCTACATGGATGTGAACCTGAGCTGTGGCCCCCTGCTGGTCCTCCCAGCAGACGGCACCTACATGGATGTGAACCTGAGCTGTGGCCCCCTGCTGGTTCTCCAGATGTAGTGCACATCTGACGTGTTCTTCTTCACTCAACAAGCTTTATTTAAAATTTGTAAATTTGTAAGTTTCTATTTTTCTCATCTTGTGTAGTATTTCACCCAGTGTGATAGTCAAACAAAGTATACAATAGGAATGCACTTCATTTGGATATTTGAGCAGTTTTTACGTAATTACACGTAATAACGTGTTCTTCAAATTCTCTGTAAGCTACATATTAAACCAGAAGCTGCAGCTGTAACTCCTCCCCCCATAAGGAACCTGAAGTTCAGATCCAGGCCTGCTCTCTGGTCCAGAGGATCCTCTCTCAGGCTGGACCCTGGGAACAGGCTCACGGAGACCCTGTGTCAATAAGAAACACTGGCCGCTACAATGGGAACTGCCTGTGACTACACTGTTGACAGATACCAACACAAAGCAGCTGAAAGGGGCGGAGTGTTCTCACACCAGAGAAGGGGTCAGAATGCGGCTGCAGACGAGGGGCTGTGTCTGTACAGTATATAACCTATTATACTACTACCTACTATATATAATATACATGTATGACCTACAGCTTTTGTCCCTGGCCACTGCTCTCAATGGGAGGCTGGAGTGCTGATGAGAATAAGTGGGAAGAACTGTGGGCTGTGTGCTGCTTCTGAATGTGATGCCACGTAGCCTCAGGTGAGGCTTCATGTCCATCAGATGAACTGTGAGCTGTGTGCTGCTTCTGAATGTGATGCCATGTAGCCTCAGGTGAGAAGTGTAACAAACTAATCCAAACACTTCATTGGACGCCCCCCTGCTCCCCGGGTTGAATCGTGCATTGTTCGAGAGTTTCATATGAAATGAAATCATATGATACAATTATTGCACCACTTGATAATAATTTAGAAACAAGATCTTTAATAGTGCATCATAAAGGTGGAGTTGCAAGTGTACTGAGGCCTGGATAACATTTTCTTGATACTTTATAAATATGAATTGTTTTTTGTGTTGGCAGAGCAACACCGTTATGATGCCATATGACTCTCTTCCTCCTTCTCTATTTGTATCCGTCTTCTATGCTTACTTACTGTAATATATTAAGCAGAATAGCTGTGAATTAATTAATAGTGTAGTATCAATAGTATCATACATCATCATGTTATGGTATGTTGTCCATACTTAATACATGTGAGATCCAGTTACTCAAGCATAAACATGGGGGTGTGCAGTTATCAAGTAGGCCTACATACACAGGTGCATTTAAACCCCACATGGTCATGGGAAAGGTGCGACACACACCTCGACTGGTGTGAGGACACCAGTCCAGATAATTCTTCCACATTGCTTTATGTCCAGGTTGTCTGGTGGTTTCATGGAGCAACGATTATTCACGGTTCCAGAGAGTTATAGACTTGGGGTCATGTCTGTTTGAGTTTGCCTTTAGTTCGGGGACAAGGAATAAGACTGTTAATGTGTACTGTAAATGTAACTAAATGTAAATGTGTAAAAATATTATATAATATATATATATATATATATATATACATATATATATATGTTTAAATGCGATTATTTAAAATTGTTTCTTGATAGCCTATCAATGACGCACATACATCATGTATTGTTACTTAGCGCCATCTGTTGGTTAAAATGCAACAGACAAATCTATCTATCTGTCTTTCTGTCTGTCTATCTATCTATATATCTATATATATATATACAAACGATACAAACGATTCTGAGAAAGTATAGACAAGTCACTGAACTCGCACGAGAGACATATACATATAAATCATATATAATATTATAATCACAATGTTGAATGTAATATTCAGGCTTAATTATGCGATGGCCATCAGGCAGGTGCCAACCTCCTCTATAACCACGCCCCTGGCAATTATTCTCCATGGAAACGCTGGCTGCTGTCTGTGATTCGTTGGAAAACATAGTCCGCGTACTTAAAAGTGACTTGGATTAAAATGTCTGTCCACTGGGAAGACGTAGCATCTTTAGCAACCTTTGGCTTGTGCTACACCAAGTTCAACTACCGCAGACATGGTTGACCAATTCGCTGGAAGATGGAAGCTGATTCTCAGTGAGAACTTTGATCAGTACATGGTGGCAATAGGTGAGATTACGTCATTTGAAATGTGGAATGCTTTTTTTTGGACTGCAAACTGGTTACAGGGCTTTAATTTTACAATTCGCCAGACGTGCCAAGAACAGGTCGTTTTCGAAGTCATATTTTTAATTGTATGATTTAAGGTCTGAAGTTATCGGACGTCACCGCTTAACTTCAATTATTGTGTACGCAGGTGTCGGCCTTGCCACTCGCCAGGTCGGAAACCTGATGAAACCCAAGTTTATCATCAGCGTGGGTGACGATGGTGTCATTTCCATGAAGACTCAAAGTTCTCTTAAAAGTACGGAGATTAAATTCAAACTGGATGAAGAATTCGAGGAGAGAACTGCAGACGACAGACTGACAAAGGTGTGTCTCGACTGCAGTGTCTCCCTCCCATGTATTAAATATGTGCTCTAATGTTTCTGGTGACCAGTGTCTCCCTCCCATGTATTAAATGTGTGCTCTAATGTTTCTGGTGACCAGTGTCTCCCTCCCATGTATTAAATGTGTGCTCTAATGTTTCTGGTGACATCTTCGCTTGCAGACCATCGTTACCCTTGATAATGGGAAGCTGGTGCAGAAGCAGACCTGGGATGGCAGGAGTACGACCCTGGAGCGCGCGCTTGAAAGTGGCAAACTAATAACTGTGAGTCTGATGTCATTCCACTGTTTGATTTTGTGACTACTTTTGGCTGCACATATTTAATGCATTTCACTCTTTGTTTTCAATAGACGTGTATCATGGGTGACATTGTTGCAGTGCGGACGTATGAAAGGGATGCATAACTGTCTTGGACGATGTTAACCTGCGTTTCTGTGAAGTCCAAGAAACACTTCATGTGGGAACATGTTGGATAAATAAAAGTTCAGTGACTTGTCGATACTTTCTCAGACTCGTTTGTGCTGATCCGTGACCATCCTTTCATATCTGGTTCACATGTAAAAAAAAAAAAAAAGGCAGGTAGCCCATTTAACCTGGCAGGGATGATTGAGGCCTACTGTGATTACTTGCTGCTAGTAAAGCTGGGACATTGCATGATGGCTACTGTTTATGGGTGGGTTAATCTGCTGAACACTAGATGTAAAACCAAAAGGTAACTGGTATACAGCATTTATACATTTCATGGGTGTTATGCATCTTATTTAATTAAATACAGAGCTGCAATGTCTGACCTGTTAATATAAACCAGTACAATGAGAAGTGGTGCTGGCATGTTTTCAGTCGTGTAGGTCTAGAACAGGGGTCCTCAAACTCCGGTCCGGTCCGAACCACAACTGTCTCCGGACTCTGAGGAAATTATACTTTTCATGTATTTTCAGCGAGACATCGCCGCGTACTTTATAGCTGTAAGCTGGGTTTTCTGCAAAGAATGCAACGAAAAGTAGATAGAATAGACCTTCCCCACCTTAGACACCTTAAATTTGCACAGGATTCAGGCTTTAGTGACTTGGTTTCAGCTGTGGAATCTGATTGGTTCATGTAACCTACAGTGGCCACCTTTACAACTCATGGTGCACTGCAGAACGTGGCATAGGTATACAGCCCCATCTGGGTGCATATGTTACGTTATTGAAGGGAAATGGCACATATTAAACGCATAAAGAAGCTATTCTGTATCTATATGCAGCTGGGACGAATTGATCAGCGCTAATTAGTTTAAAAGTAGCTTACTGACGAGTGTGGCCCGCCTATACTCCCCTAGGGGCCGCTGACCGAGGAGGCGCTGGGGCCTCTGGGTGGGGCCTACTATTGTATGCTAATAAGGGTGTCTGGATTTCGTCGTTAAACATTTTACATGCACGAACGCATGTTAGATTATTTTAATTATAATTACTTTAATATGTAATCTGTTTTCGGAAGAAATCCACTTACTTGCAGTAGGATACCGGTGACGTCATTACAAACATGGCGGCCGACGAAAACACCAACATTGAACGCGATAAGGAGAACATGATCCTTCAGCAGGACATGATCCTTCAGCAGGACATGATCCTTCAGCAGGACATGATCCTTCAGCAGGACGAGCCGCACGTCACAACCACCACTAACCAAGCGGAGAATGGCGTCTGTGAAAAACGCAGCACCACGGAATACTGCGAGGAACTACAGACTTGGATGTGGCAATACTACACCGGGTACGTGAGCTGGGTGCCTGGTGCTCTGCCTGGTGCTCTGCCTGGCTGGGTGCCTGGTGCTCTGCCTAACCCTTCCTACCTGCTGCATCCTACTTCCTACCTGCTGCATCCTAGCCCTCCCTACCTGCTGCATCCCCCCGACGGAACCGCAGCACACACGGACTTCACCGGCTTCGATGCACAGAACTGGTACAACAACCCGTTTGGTCTTCCATTATCGACCTACTCCCCCGGTACCCCCACCCCGGGCAGCCAGGCCGGGCAGGCCGCAGGCAGCACCTCCTTACCGGCTGCTGCGCCGACCCAGCAGACCCAGGACAACCGGGATGCACACAGACCAGGTATACATATATGTTCAACTAGTTAGTGTATCCAAAACCGATCAACTGTTTAATTGCAACTACTTAAACGTTTCACAGGTCGAGAGTATATTATTCCTTCACCCTTTCAAAGGCTTGTTGCTGAAATGGTGGATTTCTTCATATTGTTCTTCATAAAGGCAACCATCATCATCAGCATCATGCACCTTAGTGGGATGAAGTAAGTGTGAGTGGAAATGTTAAACACAATTGTTTACCTATCATTTGTATGCGTGTCAATCAATTGATCCGTAGATTTAAAGGGTAACTAGGGTATTGTTCAATTACCAACATTGTTTATTTCCAAGGGATATTTCCAAGTTTGCCATGCACTTCATAGTGGAGGAAATAGATGAGGATACCTCAATGGAGGAGCTTCAGAAGATGATGCTTGTGGCCCTAGTCTACCGGATATTGGTGTGTTTTTACGAGGTGACATTTCATACATTGCTTTTCATATTTAGCTCTGTAACAAAACATAAGGATTAAAGGTCTGACCCTAAGGCTGTGTCCAAAGATATGCTTCATTAATTTGTTTTCATTGTATTCTTATTTCTGCCCATGGGTCCTCAGTCTTGACAGTCCAGGTCTAATACATTTTCACACATATTGTGAAATACCGCTCTGTTCATAATTGTCAGTTTTCAAAATGAGAGCAATCTGAATGAAACGGTCAAATGATAAATTTAGATTTCTATTTCTACAGATTAACTTTTTCTGCACCTAATGGCCTGTGCTGTTATACTTGGGCAGTAACCTGACAACTTTCCTTTCTGCTTTCTAGATTGCATGTATTTGGGGTGCAGGTGGAGCCACTCCGGGGAAACTCCTCTTCGGACTCCAGGTGGTGATGTGTGACTCCTCGGTCCTGGTTCAGCCAAACAGAGTCTTGGTGGTGCCGGCAACAGATGTCTCCCTCTCTGCGTGAGTCATCCAGCTGTTTTAACGGAGCAAAGCACACGGAGCATGTGTTGCTGCTTACTTCGTATAGGACTAAAGTCTACATGGCCATTGCTTTGGGCTCTAAAGCCGTTGTTGCTGCTCCGTCCTCTTAATAAAAAGAAGCCCAGCATTGCTCTTGATGTCTGCTGCAACATGGCCATAAGGCTAAATTATACTTCTGGGGTGGTACCAAAGGTACGTGGTGGCGGGTCTCTAGGTCACCTGTGTAGCCCACAGTGTGCTTCTCCATGTCGGGGAGGAAGGCCGTAAGGACTGATAGGACTGCTTTGTCTTGCCTACATGCCAAAAGTTTCTGTTTCAGTTTGTTTCTGCCGACAGTAGGAGGTTTACAAACAGGTTAATTTGTAGGACACATTTCATTATCCAGAATCAGTGCTGCAGAACCATAAATGCAAGCATTGGCAGCAATTTTACGTATCTCTGCAGGTTATTTGACGCAGAAGTGTAATTCCAACCTTTACTGTCGGCTGGTCTACCCTTGGCATTAGCATTAAGTCGCTGCTGTCTACACGTCTCCCTGCAGATCCACCATCAGAGCCTTTACTGTCGGCTAGTCTACCCTTGGCATTAGCATTAAGTCGCTGCTGTCCTCTCCCTGCAGATCCACCATCAGAGCCTTGAACAAGAACTTCTCCATCGCCTTCTTCTTCCCAGCGTTCATCACGCTGCTGTTCTTCCAACACAACAGGACTGTCTATGACATGGTGGCCGGCACCATCGTCGTCAAGCGCACTGGAGCCAGATGATCCACAGATGGAGACACTGACCATGTGGCTCCTGGTTCATGTGGGACGTTGCTTTTAGCCTACTTTACGATTAACTGCATGAGACCCCGAGATGCGACCAGGGTGTCTGAGATGAAACCTCCATGTTCCTCTATGGGCTTCAGTCCTTTTTTTTTTTTTTTTCAGAAAAGATACCTTCTGACACGCTGCTGTTGATTTTGCCTCCATGCCACAGTGTTTTATAATGTAATTTAATAAAAACCACCAGTTGTATTATATGACATATAAATCTAAAGACTCAAAGCCTTCTAGATTGGCTTTCAATATTCTTTTAACCCATTAAAAAAAATTTTTAGATGATTCCAGTAGAAGGTTGTTTCTACTTTTGTTTTGCTATTGAGTGACAGGTCTGCAGTTGTGAAATACTTAAATGGTACATTGAAATGTTTTCAAATATTGGCGGAATCACACTTTTATATTACTATAACATCACATGTATAAATGAATACTGGCTATAGTATTATATGATGGCTTTTGTAATATTTGAAATGATGACAACCCTATGAGAGTTTGACAGTTGTCTTTAAGTATGCATGTAATACTTTTATCTTTATGCTCATAAAATAGCATTTATTTAAACCTATTAGCAGATGTAGAGTAAAGGATATATTTAATACTGTACCATAACATTTGACCATGTTGTCAAACCATGTATTATATTTATTAGTGTCACATGGTACATGAATATTTAGTAAGTAGTTTGGATCCTATTTTGTTTAAAGACAGCCAAACTTCTTAATATATCTGTAAATGATTGTATTTTGTTCAATTTCTTTTGTCAAAAATGCATAATGTTTGTGTACAGTGTAAGAAGTAATATTGATTATACATTTATTAATGCAGATCATGCAACATTTCTTTTTCATTTAAATCTAAAATAAAGAGTTAATTGTCTAACTGAAACTAAATTACTTTACATTGTAGTCTGAATTTGTTCAATATAGAATATTTTCCCCATGTATGGTAGCATTGTAACGAGAATGCTACAGTAGGCCTGTTGTCTGTATCATGTCTGATCTTTCAAAGGTTCATTTCATGTACATCCCTTATGTTACTGTTTTTTTTGCACGTGATTGTATTATCGTAAGTACTGTAATAACTCTTGGCCTTGAAATAGTCTTAAACCATATCCTGTGTGCAATACATCCAGAGGCTAAATCGAAATCAGACATTGCCCAAATAGTAGGCTAACATTTGTAATTGATCTAGTTATGGAAATGGCATCCCTTTAAAACAACGAACAAATCAAAATAGGCTCCCATTATAATTTCGCATAGCATGCTAGTAAAGACCAGAGGCTTCTAATTTACAAGCCATGATAGGTGATTTCATATGGAGTCTGGCGACATCTACTGGTGGCGATTAAGCATATTCAGTTGATAATTATATTCGTGATATATACTTTTAAATACTTTTACTCCTGTTAGGAGTAGGATTCGCGAAAGGCTTTCATAATAACTTGGCATGGTCAGTAGGCAGGCACATATCATTCCCACATGCAGTCCTTTTATCTCTTCCTCTGTCCACCTGTCCTCCATCCATTCATTCATCCATCGTTTGATTGAGGGCTCTGGATTTGTGAGGGGACAACACCTGGTGTCATTAATGACAATCAAATTTATCTGTTTAGTTGCACTTAAATAATCCCGTTATCAGCATTATATTTGTACCCGAGGGGCTAGTAAATCCATCAGTCTGCTGCTTTGTATTTTGCTATGTTTCATATTGTGCTCTCAGTCATTCCCTATGACTCCTTTCATATGAAATCCATTCGGCAGGTTCCTATTTCCATAACCACATATTTTGGATGCCCGACCCTCCCCATCTGTCCTTTTCAGCAGGTTATGGCTCTTTTAATGCCATTCCTACTCTCTCTCTGCCCTCTGCTACCCCCTCTGTAGGCCTCTAGTGGTAGGCCACATTCAAATCAATATAACATATGATAGGCCTACTACACAATTCATTCATGTGATGTTTGCACATTTGACAAATTCCAAGCACACTGGTTTTCTGTGTTATGTTTTGTGTTTGCATTTTATATATGTATGGAGCAGATTTTTGCCATTGCATTGAACCCAAGTAAGTGATGTTTTTTATTAAACATTTTTTTATTTCAGATTATAGTTCCTACTCGAGGGTTCATTGTGTAAATTAGAAAACATATTACAGATATTACCACCACTATTGCCAAGTAATGATGCTAAGGAAATTTAGGTAAATGAACAATTCAAAGGTAAACTCATTAGAATGTTATATGGAGGTTTTTTATATAGGCCTAATGGCTCCAAAATAAGGCACTCACATGTGTTTAACAGTTTTAGAGTTAGCATATTGTCAGTTATTAACCTTGTTGCTAACAGAATGCTAACAGAATGAAACAAGACACCGCCATAGGCTAATTCTTCGGATTTCCACTAGAAAAATCGACTTTCAAAACAACAAGGTGTGTGTGATAGTTAGTCTAATGAAAAGTTTAGATATTATTATGATATATATTTACAGTTTTCGACACTAAGGCTCAGTGCTTGGCTGTCTCGGATCACATTTCCTGTCCTTTCTTCCCATCAGAGTCAGTTGACGCTAATGTCTGTGCACTAAATGGTTTTCCATGCTGGTCTCCAGTCAGATGGGAGTCTGTTTGAGTCCACTCCCCTCCTCCTGTCCAGTCTTCAAGGTCATGGATGGGTGCTCCCAGTGGCCTGTCCCAGCCAGGAGTCTGTGGATAGAGCCACCGGGTGCTGAAGGAACCATGGGAACTATCCCGTCCGTCCATCTGGGGCTATCAACTGCGGGGAAGGATGTGCAAACGTTCAATGTCATGAGGTTACTATTCACTCATCTTTTGAGACTCCGCTAAACGTCAGCAGCCTGTAAGTCAGCACAACTCGCCTCCAGGTGCTGTCAATATACAGTTGGCTAAAGGTTCCATGACTGAAATGCTGCAGAATGCAGATAATATACCTGCATGTATGTATGTGTGTGTGTTTGGGTGGGTGCATGTGCATGTAGGCTTATGTGTGTATTTAAGTGTGTGCATGTGCACATGTGTGTGTGTGTGTTCTGTTCTTGCCTGTTGGTATTCCTCAGTGGCATCAGTAATTACAGGCTAGCTGGGTTCTGCCACAGTGAAGAGCTCTGTTAATGAAGAGGGACTGGATGACACATACACACACACACACACACACACACACACACACACACACATATACACACACACACACACACACACACACACACACACACACACACACACACGTGTGTGTATACATGCATGCCAACATACACACAACACATAATGAGCATGTTTCATACATGTATTGTGTAGTAGGGTTAGGGTTATGTGCAATACCTTTCCATGTACATTGATACAAATGTGTATTGTACACACCGTACCTGAAGAGTCTTGTGAATATGATGGTGACCTTTGTACGGTAGTTCATCAGAGGGACTGATGCCAGGGTGGATAGTACTGCAACAGTGTGTTTGAATTAATATAACCAACATATATAACCAATATATTATGTTCATAACTTGTTGACAACAAATGATGTATCCCAAGCTAATTCTCTCTTTGCTATGCTCTGTCGAGCCAGCCTAACCGGTTTACGCCACATTGTGAACTCTTTAGGACTGTACAGACTGTAAGAGTATTTAGTCAACCACCCACTTCTTCAATAAAGCACCATTGTGTGCAGTTTGGTGGCGATATCAATCATTCAGTACAGTGAAGCCAAAACTTCACCAGATTGTTCCGAAGCTGCTCTCCTCTTCAGTTCACTCCCACCCATTCTTTGAGTTGCCTAAACTACGATGTGGATATGATGCTTAAGCAGCGGCTTGCTATTTTCAGCTGAATGAGGAGAATCTTGGCACCGGGACACGCATGGAGGAGATATGTTCATTCTGCCCAATGTTGGTTTTTCTTGCATGTACACATGCTTTACATCCACCAGGAATACAAAAAAACATGAAATGCCCCTTTCTCTGTGTGTGTGTGTGTGTGTGTGTGTGTGTGTGTGTGTGTGTGTTTGTGTGTGTCTCTCTCTCTCCTTCTCCCTCTCTCTCTCATTTTACAATTATTTGCCATTTAAGCCTAAGGCTACGTTCAAGGTCACTTTGAGCTCTCAGCTGCTGACAATTGCTCTGCAGCAGTTACGATGCCCGTTTTCAATGACAATTACCCATCCTCTGCAACCATTCACACATTGTTGCAATGTGTCCAGTACGCCTGATGTAACCAGTGTGCCCAAATCACCACAGCATGAGTGAATACAGACTTAAGTGAATACAATATTAATCCAACTTTTAGATCTGGTGCACCTGCCTAATAGATTTATTGGCCCTTCTCTTTTCATGAACTGCTGAATCCCCTGGATCTAAAGAGGCCCTTTCAGTGTGTCATGCTACACCACCATTGAGCCAGAGCCACCCCATCTCTCTTAATGGGGATTGGAGACTGTGGAGCTGCCTTGTTGCCATGGCAGCAAGTGCTTTCACATTCTCCCCACATAGTGTGGAGGACGCACGTTGTTCCCTCAAACAGAAGCCACAACAGAGACCGGTCTGCTGTCTGAAGAGACATAGGTTATTTAACTCACCGTTTTCATAGCGAATGCCCTTGTAATTCCACCACCCACATTACACATCCCATTCTGCGTATTACTAGCGCATAGTGTTCCCTGTTGGCAGTGTTCCAGCACTGAGAATGACTGAAAATGACTTCTCTGTTCCGATATCATAGCGTTTCTTTTGCACTTTTGTAGTCATTTATTTAAAAGGCAGACTCGACGTCAACGGCATCAGACCCGATGCAAACTGCTGAATTGGCTCTTTTTAATGAGAAGAAAGTAGAATGATATGTAGATATATTTGCTTATTGTTGTAATTGTTGTCATTTATTCAGACAAATGGACTAAAATTGTAAATAACATGGCATGTTCCATGCTAGCCTGTGTGCTGTGT
>OOFB01016670.1:15266-25354 GCA_900323305.1 Trachyrincus murrayi | reverse complement strand
CTGAGATCTGATCCCCCTGATCAAAGATTCCCAGACACGTCAACAAAGACATGCGTGGGTACGGGTGTTGGGCGTGAGAGAGAGAGAGAGAGAGAGGTGTGTGCGTGTGTGTTTCTGTGGCTGGGGGGTGTCCCAGGGCGTGGGGGTGTCCCAGGGAGAATGAGAATGGTGGGTGGGAGTCAATCCATGTTGGGGAGAGATGAGAGCGCTTGGAGGGGCTGAGAAATGCAATACTCTATGAACGCTGTGCAGGTCTTGGAGGAGGATGAGGAGGAGGAGGAAGAGCAGGGGGAGGGAGAGGGTGTGTGTGTGTATGTGTTTGTGCGTGCATGTGTGTGTGTGCATATTTGTGTATGCATACAAGCGTTTGTGTGTGTGTGTGTGTGTATATGTGTGTGTATATGTGTGTATGCATGCAAGCGTGTGTGTGTGTGTGTATATGTGTGTGTATATGTGTGTATGCATGCAAGCGTGTGTGTGTGTGTGTGTCCATGTGGGTGGGCAGTAGAAGCAGAGGTTGTGGTACGTTACATGTGTGCTACACAGCAGAGGGCAGGAAGTAGAAGGGGATTCAAAAGAAAAAAAAGAAGAAAAGAAAGAAAGAAAGAAAAAAAAGCCTTTTCAGTATGCAAATGAGGTGTGGTATGTAAATGAGGTGCGGTATGCAAATGAGGTGCGGTGCTTTAGTGAGGGATCTGGATAAGAGCCCCTCCTGTAAGTCATGTAGAGGCCTCACACCCCATCTTCATCTGAACACTTTTTTAACATACAATACAGTGGAAGTGATACGATGCGAACGAAGTCTTCCCGGGAAGCATGATGAATGCGATATTTTTTAATCTATTTTCTGTGCTCCACACGGGGAAGGTTTTCAAACTCGCGAGTGGCACCAGTGAATGCAAATCAAATTAAATGAGCAACACGGCCACAGAAAATAAAGAGAAAAACCGCCGCAACGCCTTTAGCTGGCATATTACGCAACAACAAGCCAGAGCGAGGTGACTGTGTTTACACGGCCGTGGACATGTGGAGTAAAACACTGACAGGGGAGTGCAGCTCTCACAACCCAGAAGACACCAGCAGACCCACGGTGCACGCAGAGGGGAACAAAGCACAGGGACAGGACTGACCGGGTCACAAACTGGCTGACATTTGCTGTCATTATATTCGCCAGTGTGGTCAGCTTGGCATTTACTGGAGGACGGTCATACAGCTATTGAAGTCTGCCCCATCCCAACACTGACCCCTATATTCTGACCTCTGTCTTCAGACACGGACCCGTGCTCGGGAGCTGTGTCCCTCTGCCCTCCTCCTCTCTGCCACGCGGTACAGCAGAAATGCCACTCTGTGCCCTGTGTGTGTAATTGGTGTTGGCTCTGGTCGGGGTGGCAGAGAGATGGATGAAAGTGTGTTCTGATGGCAGGCCCCAGGGGACAATGGAGTGTTGAATATCTCTATATGCCGCGTACGTGCGTGTGTGTGTGTGTGCGTGTGCGTGTGCGCGTGCGCGTGCGTGTGTGTGTGTGTGTGTGTGTGCGTGTGTGTGCATCTGTATGTAGGAATCAGTATCCTTGAATTATGTGTCTGCACAGTATTTTTGTGGGTATTAAAGAGAAGAAGAAGTGACTCCTGGGGCAGAAGTAAATCTAACTCAACCGTGTGTTCCCAAATGAAACCCTGGAGCTCAGCCTCTACCTGAACATGAAGCACCCGCTGCATGCCTACGTCCTGAGAGCCAGTAAAGCACTGAGTCAATCTAATCAACCCACTGAATCCATCCATTCAAGCCACAGTCTCAAAGCTCCGCTGACATCATACAGAAATAGCTGAATAAGTTAAATAAAACAATTCAGACTTATATTGGATTACAGCGCCATTCTGCTTCCTTTTTGAGTGCGATATTGTTGGGTTTCTTCCTTAATGCTCGGGTTAGCGTCTTGAACATTGGCGACAGAATGATGACAGTCATTTGTCAAAGCGTTGTCTGTAAACAGCGTTTTCACAGCAATTTGGAGCACCCTCAGGATACTCCATTTCCCCCCATTCAGCATATAAGTGTGGCAATGGCTAGATTTAGTTTTTTCCTCTTACATCCTGGTTTTAGTCCAGGTGTGTCCAGGTGTAATGTCAGATGTTAACAGTATTTGGTCCATCCTTACGAATCCATTGAGATGTCTCTGATGGAGCGGCTGAGAGGTGCCCTCACGTGGTTAGTTAGGGTTAGGTATGGAGACCTGCTCACCGTGACAACCAACCTAACCCTAACCCTAACCCTAACCCACCGGCCGTCATGACAGCAGAACAATCGAATAACATTTCACTCCCCATTTTGAATGTGACTGTGTGCATGTGTCCAAGATGCTTCAACAAAGATTGTGTGCTTTTGTTATGAAATATTATGTTACACATCATCCCAATGTTTTTTCTTGTTGTTGATATTTTACAATTTTGTTTGCTATTAATAGTATAGTAATACTGTATACACTTCATAACAAATAGCATAACAATGAAATCACATTAGTAAAAAAGAAAGAGTTCTGGATTAGTCCTTTGTTTCCTTAAAGGTGGCCATGACCTTGTTTCAGCAGAGCGTACAGTATTTGATCAATCATCCACATAATTAAAAATAAACACTCATTTATATGAAAAACAAGATGCGTCCACAACATCATTTACTTTTGGTTGGATGTTGTAAATCAAGATACAACCAAAAACACAAAGCACAATCTCTCCCTCTGAATATATGTGAGTATCTAGTTTATATGTTGAGAATATCCCTCCTATAGTGAGGTTCTAGCCTGGCTAATTACCAGCCCCGGGGATAATTAAGGCTTATAGAGGAGCACAAATAATTAGCAGGCATTATGCAGACCTAATGGGCATAGTGAACAGGTGACGGTACATTCATCCCCTTTGTTTATGAGCGTAGAGTATAATATAATAAGGCAGGAGAATAAAGTTGATTAGTTATTACCTAAATTAGTTCCAACATTGCTTTGATAACACATGTAGTCCGGCTCTTTTCTCCAGAATCACCTGTGTTTGTGTACGTGTGTGCGTGTGCGTGTGACAAATTAATGTGCTCTTCACAGCTTGAAGCGCTTGAAAAAAGCAAAGTAATCCACACTTGATCATAATATACAGTATAGACGAGGTCAGCTGAGCCAGGAATCCAGGAATCCTGTGGAAAGACAGTCGTCGTTTCATGGCTGCTTTAAAGGGCAACCCATGGATCACAGCCAATTGCACTGTCAGTTAGTTTTATACACAGACGGGTCAAGCCATGTTTGAGAGCGGATCTAATAATCAGACACACTTGGGCTCAATGAGTGATGTACTAAGCCCTGCTGGCCGGGGCGATGTTGTCCTACTTGACACCGGCAGCAATTTGACAGTAGATCCAGCGCCACAGAATCAATGTCTTCTTGAATTGTGTGTGCGTGCACACGCGTGACTGTGGTGTTGTTTTGGAAGCGTGGCTTTAAAGAACTATTTTTAAAATTCCCCCAAGAAAGCCCGTGTGCGCTTCCAAAACAAGAGCTAATTAAGGCAGTTTACCACTTATCCTTAAATCACAGCATTTGGTGTCCTTGTACGTGTTCCTCTGGAGTATAAGATGAATGATGGTGGTTATGTTGAGGGGTTGGCGGAGGGCGGAGGAGCGGTTGGGGAGATGAGACTTAAGTTGCAGTAGAAGGAGAAGAAACCAGTTCACATTAAAGATCAAAAGACACAAATAGGCCCCGCCCACACCGGAGGGGAAGACCTTCCGCTGCCCTCCATTGACTTTGTATTGCGTGAAGGTGCCTCCTTGTCATTTTCAGTCTGCTAGTAAACAACAGAAAAATGCCTAAAGCTGCTGTGTGGTGGGATGCACCGCCAACAGGGTAAAGAACCCAGAAATACGTTTTTATAAGAACCGATAAACTGGCCCTTTAAGAAGACAAAAGTGGATACATGCAATGAGACGTGAGGCATCAGCAGGAAGAATGGGAACACTGTGGCTAATTTGGCCAGACAGACTGTAGAGGTTGAAGCTAACTAAGCCATGCAAGGCCTGGTTCTGATCTTTGTCAGGTTAAATGATAATCTTACCTGGTGATCAAACAGTTGTAAATATCAAAGTATTTCACTTCTGGCCATTCAGTGGGATCATTTCTCCAAGAAGTGACACTGAGATAGACGGGCAATATTGAGTTTGTCAATATACCCTTTCCTCTCTGGTAGACATAGGGTGCTAAAATAATCCCATGACATGCTTCAATCTAATGTTTTTAGCTAGCTAGCTAAATGCATTTTGTTAGCGCTTCAGCCCTTGGTTGGGTTGTTTCCCCCTGCGGTGGGCGTGGCTTCAGCATCACGACGCGTGGCGCTCCGTCTCTATGGAGGATGCTGAAGACACACAGGTTGTTTTCTTTCTCTTTTCTTCCGCCGTGGCGTCTCTGGTTGGTGTGGGTCCACGGTACCACGTAGACAGCACTCAGAGTCTTGCTGCTTCCAGAATCATGTTTACTACTGCATTACAATCTACTTGTGTGCAGCAAAACCAGCTAGCGGTTGCATTAAGCGACAGAAGCCGCAGCGCGTCTAACGGGTGAGCTCCTTTCCCACCGTGCCTCCACGTGTGTTCGACCACAGCAGGACTCGTGTGGAATCTTTTTCTATGGAGGTAAAAAAAATCCTCTTTTGTCCGCCGCGGAGATGCAATGTCCTTAGATGTCCTTCATTGTTTGAGTTTTTGTATTATTTTTTTACATCGAGGGTCAGTGCTATAGTGCTTTTATGAAGTATATAAAAAAAAGTACAAGTTCAGGGCTATGATGTTGGTTTTTGCCTCAAGGTCAAAGAATCCATCTGTTTTGTTTGGTCAGTTACTCGATATCCCTGCAGGTGTAGTGTGGCCTCGAGTCGGTCTTTAGAGGCGGTCTTTAGAGACTTATATAGACTTCCTATATAGAGAGAGAAATATAGAGAGAGATATATTCTCATAAGGTCAAATATAATAGAAACAGATCAAGAGACTCAGAGGCTCTCGTTCTCCTCCTCAAATGTTTTAAGTTTGTTGAGTGTTTATAACCTGTATATTGTATATAAGTAAGTATCCTTTTACGTGTAGTCACACTTGCATTTAGACACACTTAGACACACTCACACATGCATGCACACAACATACACACACATGCACACACACACACACGCTACATATATACATCTATATATCTACACAGCAGCCCTCAGACCTCCTAGAGATATTGTCGGAGTGCGGAGCCCCTGGGCTGGTTAACCTCATCAGCCTCCCGACTTCCTGGAAGCTAGGACTCCAAATGTCACTACCCAAGTGTGACTGACCACTAGGGCTGCGTGTGGCACATTATTAATCCCCGAACCTTTGTATTAATCCCCCCCCACCACCCCCATCGCCGCTAGATCAATATCTGGCTTCTCTTCTGCATTATCAATCTCACCGCCGTATTCCTCCAGTCCTGCTCCTAGGGCCCGCCTGGTTGGACCACACTGCTGGTTTCCTCCAGTCCTGCTCCTAGGGCCCGCCGGGTTGGACCACAATGCTGGTTTCCTCCAGTCCTGCTCCTAGGGCCCGCCTGGTTGGACCACACTGCTGGTTTCCACTGCTTGCCTTTATCCTCTCTTCATTCTGCCTTTTTTTCCTTCCTCGCCAGGGCGTCTGTCTTCATGGGGACAGAGAGATAGAAATATAAAATAAGAAAAGCTGGGGGGGGGGGTGTATTGACACGCAGCTCTCTGTGTCGCAGGACGTCGATTTGGGGCCCCGGGCCACTGAACCGTCTCTGGGACCGTCTCTGGAACCACCTCTGGAACCGTCTCTGGGACCGTCTCTCGGACCGTCTCTGGAACCGTCTATGGGACCGTCTCTGGAACCGTCTCTGGGACCGTCTCTGGGACCGCCTCTGGGACCGCCTCTGGGACCGCCTCTGGGACCGTCTCTGGAACCGTCTCTGGGACCGTCTCTGGGACCGTCTCTGGCTGTGTGGAGCCGGGCAGAAGCAGCCGTGTCAGAGTAGTCCATTCAAAAATCTTTAGATGATAACCTCTTTCATGACAAATGGAATTTTGTCCACAGGAAAAGCATATATTGATATATTATTGTGACATGGCAGCTCACAATACGTAGAACAATTACAGAATAAGGGCAAAAAAAAATAAATAAATATATACATAATAAAAAATATACATACAATTCAAAAGGAATAACATCCACACATGCGCACGCATGCACACACACACACACACACACACACACACACACACACACAGTAATTTGGGCTACAGGCAATTAGCAGGGAGAGCTATACAGGTAATTACATTTTTACAGCTAAAAAAGAACATGGTTGGTTAGAACTGTTTGTTCTAACCAATAAACAGACTGTGATGTGCATCCAAACTCATTTTAGAATTTACCAGACTAGAGGTACGGTAAAAACGTCGGCTCTTGTCAAAATGGGTCAGAGAAAACATTAATCTCTAGTTATAGCCTGGATTGAAATCACAGGTGAAATCACCCCCAACATTTTTTATATATATATATATATATATATATATATAAATATATATAAATAGTTTTGTCCGCTTACAAGTCAGCGATACAAGACTCTTTACAAGAGTAACACAACCCTGTGGATTCACCATTCACAAAAACGTTTTGTTTTGTTTGTGTTTGACTAAGAGTCGTTTCAGGTTTGTCATTTGATACAGAAACATAATGTTATAAAGGCTGATATAAAATGTTTAATATACCGTTCACACCATGTCTGCTAACCAAGTCAACAAGCATAACATTTTGAAAGGGCAGGCAGAACGTGCCGGTGCTCAACATTCAGACATTGAATGAGTTTATTATGAGACTCCACTCGACTTTTTTCGATTTATTTGTGATCAAGAAAGGGAGGGGAGGGGGGAAGGTCATAGGCGGAGTTATTATCCACATGTAGAAATTATTTTGAGATTTTGTATTTGCTCGATTATCTAGTATGACAGCACTTGCCCGAAGCACCTCCAGGAAACAACACATTTGGAGAAAAATAATCTTTGAATACCCAATACCCATTTATACCCAGAGCAATTATCCTTTATTTAAGTCAGTGATTCAAGGTTCCCAGCTTAGCTCTTAACAGTATTTAGGGAGTTGGGCTATAACTTGTTCAATGATTCCGTCATGTTTCTACTCATATCTGGAAAATCTACTGCTTAATTAATACATACTATATAGTAATTTGTTAGATTTTTATGTCATTTCACTCTGTTGTGAATGTGCATGAGAATATTGTTAGTCTGTCTGTGTGTGTGTGTGTGTGTGTGTGTGTGTGTGTGTATGTGTGCGCGTGTGTGTGTGTGTGTGTGCGTGTGTGTGTGTGTGTGTGTGTGTGTGTGTGTGTGTGTGTGTGTGGGAGGTCTGGATGAGTTTCTAATAAGGTGGCAGCAGGCAGAGGGACCCGTAAGGCCATGTTGTGCATATCTTTATTAAAACATATCTCTCTTGTTTTAATAAAGCCTGTGTGTTGTGAATCTAATGAAAAGGAGGGAGTGTGTCCCTATTGTCTGTGGCTGCCTCTTGCCAGCCCTCCACAAGATAAACAAAACACATTCTTGGGGTCGGAGTCAAAATAGCCTCCCGTTTTGTGTACTTTTCCATGCCCATCTAACTCATTTATTCATAGTCACTTCTTTACATACATTTCTTATACACAATGTTAACTATACTAACTAGTTAAACAAAGGCTTATTTGGTCATGATTTTTACAGTGCAGCATTCTCAAAACTCCACAAAAACTAAAATCTATGTTTCTAGCTTCAAATCAAATGAAATATTGCACCGTTCTCATTCCTATTCCTAAACCCATGTCAGGTTAAATATTAGTTCTGGTGGGCTCTTCTTGGTCACACCAACAACAACCCATTTGCCCCACAGAAGGACCCAGAACGTTTGTTGTCTTGCCGTGTGTCTGGAAGGCCAGCCTGCTGTCTTGTGTGTGTGCTGGGGTTAGGCTGCTACAGATTGGGCAAGACATGGAAAGACTATTCTCAACAGCACCATGTAATTAATTTAATTCAATTTAATGTACATATTCCATATTCCAAGGTGATAGACTTCAAGTTTAGTCAAACCATTTGCGTTCTAGTCTTCTGCAGCTTTGTTTGAGGGTGCGAGTGTCTTCATTGAACCATGGCGCCGGTCTTCTTGTAGTTCGCTGTTTAACAATAAGAGGAGCAACAGAGTCGATGGCTGCTGATAAGACACTGTTGAAGTCATCGGTGAGACTATCCACGGAGCCCCTGTAGTCAGGGAGTAAGTGACGGGGGTAACCTATAAGTTATAAGCTATAAGTAGCCTGGCGGTCATCGCGGGGGCAAGATACCACCACCTGGAAAGAGAGCAGAAAGTGGTAAAGTCAGGTAGAGCAACCAAGTCTGAAATTTCAACATCACGGGTCAAGACAGATCCAGCGTGTATACACCATTGTGGGTAGGGTGCTGGACAAGCTGTTCCAAGCCAAACATGTCTGTGATGGACAGAAAAACCTTTGCGAGAGAATCAGACGGTGGTAGATATACGTCTGGTTTTAACCAGGTTTCACGTAGGCCCAGGATATCTCTTATTTTCAACAATTAGATCCTGGACCAAGAGCGCTTTAGTTGAAAGCGATCTGATATTCATGAATCCAATTTTGAGCTCTTCCGATTTATTAAAGTTAGAGGGTTACCACTCAGCTCTGAGGAAGAGGAAGTAGGAGAAATAACAATGAGATTTTTGCAGATTTGCGGTTGCCTTGGTCTGTGGGTTTTACACCTGGATACAGCACGGGGCAGCGCCACAATACTAATAGGTGTAGGTGTACTATAAACCTCCAGCTGGTGTGGCCAATATTCAAACATGGAGGCGCCTCAGTGTCAGCATTACGTGCTACATCACCCAGGCTAACTGGCTTAGTTAACCCACCCAGTGTTCTAGACTCTGCAACGTTGGCTAATGTGTTGCTAGCAGGATTGCTAGTCGCCTGCATCCCTGCATCCCAGCGTGCTGTAAGTGAACGTGTCACGTCTGGCTAAGGCGTCTATCTGTGTTTTCTGACATAATTGAGGCGCCTAACCCAGTAGGGTGAAGGCCGTCCCTCATCAGCCTCATCTAACCTAGGCCCTGCTCTACGGTTTAGGGACATTAATACAGTACAGCGTAATATTAATTACTTAATTCATTAATTAATATCCAACAATGTACAGTGCCATGGAAAATGTGGTCTTTCATATCGTCTACTGTATTTACATTTGATACAATAGTGCTAGTATAATATATACTAATCTTAATGCGTGTACAAGATCACTGGTTGAAAGCAGTTCCAGGGGGATTGATAGGCTGGGTCAGTTATCTCCTGTTGACCAGGATCAACACGTTCTTTGTATTCATTATGTGTTGGAGCTATACACAAACCCACTTCTATAAAACAGCTTCAGAGTATGGACATAATATGTCTTATACCTTGTTTACTACATCCTGGGTTCTCATATAGTGTTGTCTGTATTTTCCAAAGATCAACAGCACAAATATTTCACAGTGTAACACAATTATCCCAGCTGTGTGTCCCTGCAGGTTTGTGCTCACTGCGACACTGCATTTGTCTCTCTGTGTGCGTGTGTGTGTGTGTGCATGTCACTTCATGAAATGTGTATCTGTATTTGAACAGTGCATGCTATCCTCACAGAGGCCTGTTCCTGGATTAGGCAGCGAGCGGGCGTGTATATGCATGCTTCAGCTCCGTCTTTTTCCCACTCTGCTGCCAGTAGGGTGTCTCCTCTATTATTTATGTATTACTATTATTATTTATGTATTACTATTCTACCCTGCTACTCTGACAGCCATTTGGCTCAGAGGAGACAGAGAGAGACAAGGACAGACAGAGACAGAGAGAGAGAGAGCGACAGAGAGCGAGAGACAGGATATGCCCACGCCTCGGGACAGCGACAAAATCAATTGGCAAGAAATGACATCTGCTAGAAAGCTGCCAGCTCCCAGCTATCATAAATGAAATCACGGGGCCTAATTGTCACTTGATGTA
>OOFB01016670.1:4812-14857 GCA_900323305.1 Trachyrincus murrayi | reverse complement strand
TATTATTTATGTATTACTATTCTACCCTGCTACTCTGACAGCCATTTGGCTCAGAGGAGACAGAGAGAGACAAGGACAGACAGAGACAGAGAGACAGGGAGGGAGAGAGAGAGAGAGAGAGAGAGAGAAGAGAGAGAAAGACAGACAGAGAGAAAAAGAGAGAGAGAGACAGACAGAGACAAAAAGAGAGAGAGAGAGAGAGAGAGCGACAGAGAGAGAGAGAGAGAGAGAGAGAGAGAGCGACAGAGAGCGAGAGACAGGATATGCCCACGCCTCGGGACAGCGACAAAATCAATTGGCAAGAAATGACATCTGCTAGAAAGCTGCCAGCTCCCAGCTATCATAAATGAAATCACGGGGCCTAATTGTCACTTGATGTATTTACTTATCTGAGTGCTCTGTGGCTGGACTGGCTAATAAAGGCCCTCAGTGCTGTCTATGTGGCCACTTATACATAACACATGTATTTATTTAGCCCTTTGATTCATAGTACTTTGGGGGGGTGGGAAGGCGTGGCCCCCCCTCCTCATGGTCCACATTTGATTCATTCAGGAGTCTTTCTCTTCGTGGCCGAGTGTCACTTGGCTTTAGGAAGATGAATTTGGTGTTTTCCTGGTCGGAGCGCATTTGGCTGTTCTTCCTGCATCCAGAAAGGAATGATGTTGTTGTTGTTGTTGTTCTTTTTTATATATATATTTCACTGTATTCAATCAGTTTGGGTTATTTGTTTGTGTTCTGTTTTACTGCAATCCAGTGATGCTGGATATATTGTTTACAGTCCATAAAAAATAAGTTGTACATCTTTGTGACAAAGAATGGATTGGTGTCACAGGGGCAACATCATTTTTTACCCCTATAGTTCTAACCTTCTCTACCCCCACCCCCACCTCCACCCTCACCACCCCACCTCCACCCTCACCTCCACCACCACCACCCCACCCCCCCTCCTTTAACCTGGCTCTAACACAGCACTAAATAAAACATGAAACAATGCTGGCAAAAGTGTCTGTGAGCCAGTGGAACAGCACAGAGCCCGACCAGGAAATGTATCTAAGCCCAGAATGTTCATCCAGCTCTCTCTTCCTGTCACCACGGCGACCGTCTCGGGCGCTTACAAACATAGACAGAGATGAGACCACAGGAAAACACAGGAAACGCTGTGTTTAACAGATGGAGTCTTCTTTTATACTGTGTTTGTTGGGCTGCGTGTGGAGTCTAAGACAAAGTCAAAGAGGGATAGAAAGAGAGAGAGAGAGAGAGAGAGATCGAGAGAGCAAGAGAGAGAGATAGATTGAGAGAGAAAGAGAGAGAAAGAGAGAGATCGAGAGAGAAAGAGAGAGATAGATTGAGAGAGACAGAGAGAGAGAGAGAGAGAGATCGAGAGAGAGAGAGAGAGAGTGAGATAGAGAGAGAGAGAGAGAGTGTGTGATCAAGTGGGAAATAGGAGAAAAAAGAGAATAATAGGGGTGATGTGGGCAGTGAGCAGAATGAAATAGATTATACAGAAGCTATGGAGGGGAGAGAGAGAGAGAGAGAGAGAGAGAAAATGGGAGAACGAGATCCAATCAGTGAGTGATAGCAATCCAGGTGAGTTGTTAAAAAAACTAAAAAGCAGCTATGGAGATGTGACATAGAGCCACACATCCATTCAAGAGAAAGTATAGCCTACAACAGAACAACGTAGACTATGATTTGCACTATTCATGGCATTCATTGGACTGAACCAACCAATGAAATCCCATTGCCCCGTCATCAGACTATTAGCTTGTGTCTCTTGTCTTCACTGACATTTTCCAATATTTGTCCTACATTGCTGTTAGCGACGTGAGAGTGTGTGTGTGTGTGTGAACATGCCAGGGTGGTGGCCAGTGGGGAGATGCTGATATGGCATCATTTAACGCAGTGAACAGCACTGCCTTTTCCAGCTCATTAGCCACCCCTTCTCTGTCCCAAGCCATTTGATAGCAGCATTAATCTAGGGCTCCACTAGGCCTCTCTCCCTATTTACCGTGATTTCATGAAGATTACACCACTCAACCATGTAAACGTATGGTTTCTTTCCCCTCCCTCCCTTGCACGCCTAATGTGAACCCCAAACTTTGCAAAGTACCTTGTATAAACTTTTTAACCACTCCACCCCCACCACCACCCCCACCTCCACTATTGTATGCACTTTTTAACCACTCTACGGCATATTTAACAGCATGCTTCTTCAAAAGCCCGTTTGGATTTCTTTTGGGGGGGAATTCAGATCTATTCATGGGATCCTTGTTCACTGTGTCTGACGTCCTTGTTCACCGTCTCTTTGTTCACTGTGTCTGACGTCCTTGTTCACTGTGTCTGACGTCCTTGTTCACCGTGTCTGACGTCCTTGTTCACCGTGCCATGTGATCGTAATCAGCTGTTGCTCCTCAGTGTGTTGATGAAATCGAGCATTAAGAGCAAGCACCTGAAATATCATTTACACCGCTGCTCTTGTGATGCAGTTACACATGTGACCAGCTCTCTAAAGAGTGTAATTGATATATAGGATGTAAATGATTTATCTCTGTGCATGTGTGCATTTGTTTGTCCAGGGACTCTTCTACTCACAGTAGTAAATTACCGCCAGCATTTACCGTTCGCCCTGCAGTTCGTAATGATGCTACCACGTACACAACACTCTGTCTTAATTCATTGTGAATCAGTTAGCTAATTGTACCACCAAAAAATAAACCTATATATATATATATATATGCATATATATATAAATACTGTTTTAGTTTCCCATTTAAAAATTTGTTTAGCATTTCTTTATGTGAAATCATGATTAGAATCTCTACAATGTTCTTGATTTTAAATCATTATTTGCTGTATCTTGCCTTTTGTACAGTTGCAAAGATTGCAACAAGAGCAATAGATTGACCAATGCTGAGGTGATAAGCAAGAGAATGCTATACAAATGATCATCATTTCATGATTCAAAATGCTTTAAAAAATACACATTCACATGTTAAGCAAATAAGAGAGAATAGGCATTTGGCATAGTATATGCAATTATTATGTATATTATGTATTATTATGTACATGGATCTCCCAGAAAGAAGAAAACAGCATCGTTTAACTTCTCATTCACCAAAACTGAATTGTTGCGGATTCATGCTATCCATGTATCAATCACAGCTTGTTTGTTGGAACTTAAGGTCCAACAAACCCCTAAAAGTAAAAACAAAGATGTATTGTTTGTCAGATAAGAGGGACAGGGTGTGTGGGGTGTGTCCCCGGGGTTAGGGTTAGGGTTAGGGTTAGCTATATATAATCCGGAGGGGACCCGGTTACTCTTTGCACGGCGTCAGCTAGTTCCTCCCTATGATCATGATGGCATAGTCTTGCTCTCACGGGGTCTCACTCTGTCTGTCTGTCTGTCATCCATCTCCCCAGAAAAAAGAGATGTGAGAGGAAAGGGAGAGAGAGAGGGAGCGAGAGGGAGAGAGAGGGAGAGGAGCAAAGCGGGCCAATTTGCCATTTAAAGAGTCAGTGACATGTTTGAAGAGTTTTGTTTTTTGCACTGTTTTATGAATTTTAAAATCATTAGTTTGACATTAGGTAGCGCACATACTTTGTCTTTGTTGTGCTTTCCTGTGGGCCCTGATTCACTGTCTGGCTTTTAAGACGACCCGTCTTGCCTAATATTGATGCCATGCATTTATTTCCCTCGGTGCTTTTGGATCCATTGAGTGATCACCTAACCACTAGAATAGATCAACAGAAAGAAATAAGAGATAAGTGTCGTACAAATACTGAACCATGTCACTAATTCAATACACCTATCTTGAGACGACTTATATATATATATATATATATATATACAATATATTATATTATTATATATTATATATTTCTTTGTTGAAAGGAAGAAAAGGAGAATCAGGGAGTGCGACATGCCAATCCTCAGTGGCCATTTTCACCTTCAAGTCCAAGCTATTATATTGGCCCAATAAAATAAATACCGCCCTGAGTTCCCAACCTTAGCGCTACGTGGCTTTATGGCCCATTTTGGCTGGTGATACCGTCGGCCGATATTAAACCATAATGACCCAGGGCTGGCATTCTGATAACTCTCGGCAGTTTCACAATCTTAGCTGTCTCTCCGCCGACTTAACCGACGAGTTTACACATTGATCCGGTGCTACCCGAGAAGCTGGCGCTACCTGAAAGTGTTGATGCAAAGGAAAACAAACAAACAAAGTCTGTGTTAGGCCAGGAAATGAACAAACGTCAGTAGCCTCCGCCCAGCGTGCTTTAAGAAGAGAGACGGCTTCACAAGGTTGTGTGGGTGGCTTAGAAGGGACAAGCCACATCACGGTAAACCATGTCTTGTTTAACGAGTCAGGGAGCATCAGAAGCCACGCACTTGCTTTTATCATCAGGCACCGCAAACACTCCGCCCCCTGGCTCCACTCTCCCCCCCCTGGCTCCACTCTCCCTAGCAACAGATGTTGCCTTCAAACAACGATTACACGTGCATGTGATTCGTAGATGCCATTTTGTTCACCCCCAGTCTTCCACACACACCCAACCACATACACACACACACCCAACCACATACACACATGTCAAGAAGTGTGTTTATGTAAAAACAAATTACTCTCATCACCGACTCATCTTCATGTCATTAATTTCCCAAATCCATGTGCTTGCATCAAATCACAAGTGCCATCATAATCACAGCTATGACACACAATGAGTCATGATGAAAACACCACCAGCCCAGAGTGCTGCTGCTTGATGGGGAAACTCATTTAACTACACCTAACACCCCCTCCTCCCCCAAACTACACCTAACTACACCTAAAGCCCCTAACACCTCCTCCTCCCCCGAACTACACCTAAAGCCCCTAACACCCCCTCCTCCCCCAAACTTCACCTAACTACACCTAAAGCCCCTAACACCCCCTCCTCCACCTAACTACACCTAAAGCCCCTAACACCCCCTCCTCCACCTAACTACACCCCCTCCTCTAGGGAGCAGGGTGCAGCGGTATGATTACACCATTACAAAGGGTATGCAGGCGATGTGCCAATTCTGTCGGACAAAATGAAAGGTGACGTAACTTTCCAGTATTTTCCGCCAGTGTTGTTCTGGAGGGTCTGTGGCTGTCAATAAGCGGCCATGATAGTGTGGAGCTACTGCCAGTTCCAATAAAGCACCAGAGATATCAACAGAATTAAAGGTGACCTTGGAATAATTGAGATTCATCACGGTGGAAACAGACAGCGAGGGGACTGAATGAGACGGTGGGGGTAGGGGGGTGGGGTGTCAGAACACAAATACTTATTTTATGGGAGGTCGGCCAACTGTTGGCCGGGCGGCAGGACCTGAATCTCAATCTCAATGTGTTTATTTAGGCCAAGACTCAGAGCTTATGGGCTACTACTACCATTCTCACTGCTTGGATGCTATTTTTGCCAAGCGCCACTCGCCTGAAATGATAAACAACGGCGACCTCTACACACATGCATGCAGACACATGCACACACACACACACACAAAGAGAGAGAGAGAGAGGAAGACTGATTTAGCGTGTGTGTGTGTGTTTGCTCGGTGAGAGAGATAAGGAGCCCAGAGGCATGATGGGATCCACATGTCGGGACCATAAAGGCAGATGATGACAAATCTCTGTCATGTTTCAACTTCTGTGGAGCAGCGTGGCGTTGAAGCAGGGAGGAGATGTTGACCGCACACACAACAGGGTGATGTTGAGGGATGAAAAGAGGAGGATGTGGTGGTGGTGGGTGGGGTTGGTGGTGCTGGCGCATATGGGGATGGATTATACTGTCCTTTCAGATCTGCACAATGTGCACGTTTTTTGGGTCTGGGCTGGAGCTGTCAACCGGTGCAGCCTCACAGATCTCGGACCCCGCCCCCTCCTCCCCACCGGACACGGGAGGTAGTCTATGGCCGTCAACAATGGCCCACATTCTGGCTCCCACACACACCTGGCCTTGCCTGATAAATGGTTCCTACCGTTCGATAATACCGCACAGACCCAATGCCGAATCACTCTTTCTGACAAATGATCCTCCAAATGACCATCCTTTTTTAACACTCACTTTTATGGCACGTCTATATGTATGCCATATATCGGAGCCTCACTACAAGAAGGTCTGGTAATAGCTAGTGTGAAATACTAGGGCTGGGTTTTAACCCTTGATGTCGTAGTCATTGAATTTATCCGTACTATTGACACCAACTGTTGGATTTAGAGGACAATCCTCCGTGGTGTTTTACGTTCTACTGCTGGCGTTGCACAAACACAGTTAAATGCACACCACGTTCATTTGCTTTAATTAAACGGCTTCATAATCTGTTCAGGATTAAAAGGTCAATTTGTGACTGAATAAAAATGGGATTTGGTGAAATCAAAAAAGGATGAATTACTCCATACTCGTTACAAGGTGACTATAATTACTTCCATTAACTCAAACAAAAAAATGCAAGAAAGATAATTGTCAGGCACTTAATTAAAGGTTAAGGCTTTGAGGTAATTGTTAAAGACCAGACAATTTATGGCCCTATTATTCAATAAAGATACACACTGAGTAATTGGTATATTGTTGGCTGGGGAGCGGGGCCAACATGGACCCTGGGAAGTATGGAGAGGATATGGTAAACGTCGAGATTTCATCCAGGCAAGGTTATTTCAAGTGTTCAAACTTGGGGGAAGGCCCATGGGAGTGATAGGCTCAGGCACCTCTGTAACAGATTATGGCTGTCCCCAGAGGAATACTGCAAACACCTCCCATTAATGTCAAGGTTAAATCTATGAGACACCTCCACAAGTCAATGTGCACACTCCCGGGGGCTTCCATGTGGTTTGTTGCCAGAAGTGTGTGCACAGTGCTCCCTAAAACATGCAGAAACTATGCGTTTGGCCTTTTGTCCACACGCAAAATGCGTTTTAGGTGACTGAAAATGGACATTTTTGCAGAACTCCTTCCAGGGTGAAGATGTTTAGAAACTGTAGACGGGTAAACAGAGTTTTGGGCTTCTTGTAACGTCAGTGTCCGCCGTTATCTCCTTTGTTTTACATGTTACATGTTTTGTGCAATGGCGGACGTAGCTAAAATACTGCTGGTTTTAACCTTGCTAACAGGACATGTAAGTGACTCTCCCACTATATTGAGGAACAGAGGCGTCAGAATGCGCTACGGATTTTGCTAACTTTTTATTCAAGTGTGATATTGAGGAAAAACTTTTTTTCAGGCTTCTGACTGGCCAACATGGCTTTACGGTTATATCGCCGCCTGTTGGTTTGGCATGCTCGTGTATGTGTGGACTCGGACTTAGTATTACTGAATGCTTGAATGCTCATAAACCTTATGTAGGATGTACAAACTCCAGTTTTAAATAAGAAATTACTCAATTGTAAATTGTATTCAATATTACACATTTGTAATTTGTATACCTAAAAAGGTGTCTGTGGCAGTTTCTCCTGCCACACACAACCTAAGTGGCTTTTCTGGGCTCCTCCGACAACCAGGACACAGGTAGAATGCTGTTGCAACCAGTTTATTGGAGAGTTAGCAAGATGTTACAGGCCGAGCAGGTGGTAAACGCTGTCCCAGCTCTCTCCCTGATGGCTGGTTTATCCTGTGGGCCTTGATCACTCATGCACCACAGGTGTGCAGCCTCACCAGCCCCAGAGCCCAGTCAGTCTGACTCCGGCCAGGTGAGGCTGCTTAAACCAGCCACCAACCACACACACTCCACAGTGTCTCATACCGCGTATAACTCGGAACTCTCAACTCGGGATCTCTGACTTCCGACATCGTTGCGTTCACGCTGTAATTTAACACATGGACGCCTGAAGGAAGTTGGGCATATTGTGGGTCATTGCTGAATACAAAAAATATATGTAGCAGCAATTTATGCAAACACTGGCTAGCTAATTTAAACTGTAAAATAGCTGTTAAATTCCACATATTGCTATAATCAGAGTGAAATATAAACGATACAAACACATTTTGCATAATTACACATCAAATTATGTGTTATAACATCAAAAAACACTTCTATAATTAATGCTGAAGGCCGCTATGTTTGATGTTGCTACTGACATCAAGTCAGACAAACTGGAGCTGTGAAATGACACCCAGATTTCTGACCTGTAATTCCGAGTCGGACAACAGTTCAATTCATTCTTAACAAGTCGGAGCTCGTTTTTTCCGAGTTCCCAGTTGTCTTCAACGCAGTATAAGTCCTTCTAATAAATTATGTCTATGAAATGAATATCATTGATTCATCACCCTCCAACACGGCTTTTTTTTATCACACATCACAAAAGTTTGCTTCTCAGTTCAAGTGAAGAGTTGTGACTTTCTCTCTGTATGGGTTAGGGTTATGTATGGGTTACTCTGTATGAGTTGTGACTCTCTCTGTATGGGTTAGGGTTATGTATGGGTTACTCTGTATGAGTTGTGACTCTCTCTGTATGGGTTAGGGTTATGTATGGGTTACTATGTATGAGTTGTGACTCGCTCTGTATGGGTTAGGGTTATGTATGGGTTACTATGTATGAGTTGTGACTCGCTCTGTATGGGTTAGGGTTATGTATGGGTTACTCTGTATGAGTTGTGACTCTCTCTGTATGGGCCTCCCTTCCTATGTTCCTTCCTTCTCTTCAGTCTAATGGCTGGTGGATCTCTCTCATCAGGTGTGTCAGGAAAAGGTAATTTTCTCTCATGTGTCTCTAATTACCCATCATCTAGTATTTATGGCTCAGGTATTCCTCGCCGTCTTGGTCATTTCTCACAAGCTACTTGAGGATTTTATTTTAAAGATATATGCTTCCCAAATGGAATTACCAATTTTAAGAGAAAGGGGAGAGAAGTGTAAGGTTTGCCTGGCAGGCAGATATCTCTGTGAATGTCAATGAGAGTGACTCTAGACTTTGTCGTAAACTTTCAAACAAGTCTGAGCAAGTCCGGTATCAAATAAAGTGGCGGTGCTGTGAATTAAAAACCGCTTTCGTAGAATCAATTCACGAGACATTAATTAACCGTGAGTCTAGCCTAGATAATTATAGTGGATACCGTTGGATTCGTTGTTGCTGAAGAACAAATCCACCACTGATCACGTTTGGATGGTTATGCACCCATGAAGCCCTTAATTACGAGTCTGTGTTTATCATTATTATTATTATTTGATAATAATAGTAATGGTATAAACACAATTACCATTGTTGTCTTGTTTGGTCTTCAATGGCTTCCAATCATCCTCAAAAAGCTCCCACATAGAAATGAATCTATGTATATCACATAACACCTCTACACAGATAGCAACTTGAGCCCAATAATTAACATTTTCCGGACGTTCTAATTTGTAATCTGTAATTTCTTATCTTAATTTGTAATGTTATGATGTGTGGAAGGTACCTTTTGTAATTATACTTATAAAAGGTCAACATTGGCAATGTTTTAATGATGAAAATATGTGTCTGACATCCATATCTTATTAGATACACTAGAAATCCTTTGTTCAACTTAGTGCCTTGAAGGAATGAAATATCTAATCAAGGCTTGTTCCCTGAAGAATACAGCTACTGAGGTGTTCATTCTGTCTTGTGGGTATACTTTCTAATAATTCTGGGTTCCTAATCACCACTAAAAAGTCATCAAATCTTCAAACGACAGACAGTGGAATCATGACCTGAGGAAAAGAAAAGATAATGATACCCTCACTGATATATCCTATCTGTAACATTAACATTCAAAACAGACACATTTGATGCAGAGGGGGAGTTTTATTATGAAAGAAGGAAAAAAAATAAAGATGGGAAAGATACATATATATATATATATATATATATATATTTCGGTCACTTTCTTGGATGAGAGCTTTGTTGTGAAGACAATCGACTGTCAAGAGCAACATGATCATTGCATAATGTCCCCTTTTTAGTGCTGAGAACAAATAATGTTTCAAAATAACAGACGGAAATGTTGGACTACAACAATGTTGAATTGAACATGTTATGTCTACATATGTTGATGTTATAATCAA
>OOFB01016664.1:0-14439 GCA_900323305.1 Trachyrincus murrayi | reverse complement strand
GTGCGCGCGGGTGGGGGGGGGGGGGGGGGGGGGGGGGGGGGGGGGGGGGGGGGGGGGGGGGGGGGGGGGGGGGGCTGCCTGACAGTAGACACTAAAGCGGCTGCAATAATTGACTCATTGCAGCCGCTTTACTCGGTTCAGATTTACACAGCTCTTAAATCACGCGTGAGTTCCAGCTCCGTGTGGGATTCATTTGCAGACCCAAACGTGTCATCCCCCCCCCCCCCAATGTAAAAAGCCACCATTGGTGGCTGGCTATCGCACACAGAAAACGAACGTCTTTAAAGTGTCATGAGAAATTAACATCAGGAATTTCAACATTCATTGTGTGTGAATGCAGACAGGATAAATGGCATAGATAAAACAGGACGACGCTGATTCGTTTTAAGAAAGACACTTGAAAGGGGGAATTGGAATCCAACAGCTGACAGGCATTGTACGTAATCCTGGTAGAAATATATGTAAAAGTTTAAAGTATAACGTTGAAATTACTGCAAAGTTCCCAATCCGTCTTATCAGCGTACAGATCTTTATTTTAATACCATTATTTTAATGCCTTTCGGTTCAACGGTGTAGTAAATAAATTCAACAAAAGATGATAATATCCATGGAGAGAAGGAGCGAGATAAACAGAGAGAATGAGAGAGAGAAAGAGAGAGAGGGGAGAAAGAGAGAGAGAGGGGAGAAGATAATATTGGCATTCCAGCAGCGGCAGCCATGCCTCCAACTGATGTTAATCTGTATTCAAACAGTCTGTCATGTCAGATGAAAGCATCCAATTAGCAGTCAATCCTGTTCACTATTTCCCATTATGCCACCACCATTTACATTGACTCTCAGTGCCCAGACAGACAGCCTCTGTGTGGCAGACAGTCGCAGCGATCACTCCTGGGGAATGTACAGCAGAGTAACCCCATGCTGTGAACAAAGAGTGAAAACAAGCATTTTGCAGCAATCAGAAACACACACACGTGCGCACGCATACACAAATACGCACGCAGACGCACGCGCAAGCACACGTGCACACGTGCACACGCACACACACACACACACACACGCGTGTGCAAGCACCTGTGTGTACACACACACACACACACACACACACACACACAGAGGCCCCGAGTGAAATTCCCTGTGCTCATTGCTGCCTACCTTGTGGGAATATTGATGTGCTGAGGGAAGGGGTGGCGGTGGTGGTGGTGGTGGTGTGGTGGTGGTGGAGGAGGGAGAAGGGGGGCACAGGTTTAAGTGCCATCCACTCAGTTAACCCAGGTATATAAAACAAGAACAGAAAAAGAGAGAACAGATAAAACATGGGCAGGCTCTTTGAGTTGAGGGCTCACGCTGGGTGGTTGGGGGTGTAGACCCACAGCGTGAAGCTGGTCCCCCACCAGGTGTTCTCAGTGTAAATGAGACGCTGGCTGAATTTCACTCTATCACCTCTGACACCGGTGTGATATTGTATTTGCTTTGAAATACCTCAGTGAGGCGAGCGTGTTGTTGCACTATGTATAGAGTGGCTCTAAATAACCGTGTGGGTGTGTATGGTTTTCTGTGACGGCGACCTGACAACACTACTTTGCATTCAAATAAAATAAAAAATAGTAGCACACGCCTTCAACACCATCAACTCGTGTAAACGTTTAGGTGCATGCAGGACATTTGGCAAAATCACATTTGTGGAGAAAAAAAAAGCTTTGGTAAAGGATGGATCAGTAGGCTACCAAAGCCAAGATCAATAAAGTATTCAAGATAAATATTTATGAAGTCTTGCATTCTCTTCTTTTGTTCATCATTCATTTAGACTACACACTTTTACAATGTATCTCTCTATTACAACACATAACACAATCACATTTCCATCATAATATTGTCCTGTTCCTGTGAGAGTCAGCTTTTATGGAGAAATAAAGAAAGGCGACGGGTCCTGTTTATTCCTGCTTAGCATCTAGGCTTGGTCAGCTCTCTGAAGGTCAGTTGTATCCTAGTAGGCAGACACCTTGGCAATATTGATATGCAAATGTTTGATAGACAGATAGGCCTAGATAGATAGATATCAATTAAAAATGATATATGTGTACTGCTGTGGTACATACCTCTGTGCCTCTGCTGGGGCCCTCATGTAAACAGAACACCATAAATGTAGACTAATGCGGTCGACCAATCAGATTGGACGTTACTTAGACACCCTTGCCGAACCATTCAAGCGCCTAGATAACTGGTGGTTGGCGAGATCGTAAAGTAAAAACACACCGTGGGTTTTCGGCTGTTCAGATGAGTGTATAGTATAACATTTTATCGGATTTAACATGTTCAGACTTGTGACTCGTTATAGTTATTGGCTTTAGACCTCGCCGTTTAGATGTGATTGCGTTTGACTGTAAAGCTCGGTTAGCTAGCTCTGTACCGGGGCCCGGTTTAGGTCGAGCTAGCGACGTTAGCTGCTTACTTAGCCTTGCTCGTTTCACGATACTACCAACGGATCTTCCACTCGATTACTAAGCAGCGGTTCCGAGTATAACTCTTATGATTACAGTTATGTAGTTTGGAAAACATGCGTGTCTCTGGTCACGTTTAATGGCTTCAAATCGGGTCCAGCAAGTCAATCGTCGGTGGACAGTTGGGTAAGACAAGCGTCAGATGTGTTTGTCAACAGACGGGTTACGTGGCTAATCTCGCTAGCGCTGTTAGCTGCTGAATATAATCTATCAAACTGGAAAATACATTGGACTTAGTCGGGTTCAAATCTGGTTCGGCTGGATCGCTAACCCCCCAGAAGAAGATGAAGAAGAGGAAGGAGCTCAACGCCTTGATCGGACTCGGGGACAGTAAAAAGAAGAAGACCAAGAAGGGGACCGGTCACCGGCTTCTTCGAACCGAGCCTCCGGACTCCGAGTCCGAGTCCAGTTCCGACGACGATGAGTTCAATAACATGGGGAACGCCGCTTCTTTTGGAAAGTGAGCAATGGCTTTTACATGTGCACTGACAACCTACCCCTAAAAATATGTTCATCAATAATAGATGAGGTCCTGCAATATTCATGGGTGTCGTTCGTTCGTGTGCTTCTTTTTCTTTGCAGGAGAAGTTACACGCAGTGCTGCAATGTCTGCTACCCATTGCTTCTGTTCATCATACTCACTGCCTGTGTCATAGCCTGTGCTGGACTCATATGGATGCAGATCGCACTGAAAGAGGATCTAGACTCTTTAAAAGAAAAACTGCATACTAGTAAGACACACAGTTGAATGCATATCTGCATACATTATAATTCTGCATCAAATAACACTTTTGGATACTGATGTTTATGGCTGGGGTGTGCAATTATACATGGTTCGCGTTAGGTTTCGTACTGCTGTTTTTAAAATATATGTTATGTGAATCCAGTGGAATCCAGCCAGAAAGCATCATCACATGAAATACCAAAATTGAGCGAGGATCTGAAAACAAAGCAAAGGAGGCTTGAAGATATTGAAAGCGGCGACAGGGGTTTGGCCAAACTGTGGTCTAATCTGACCGAGATGAACAGAAAGGTAAACGTCAGCATGTTGTGGATGTTCGTATGGTTGTAATGAAGGCTTCAAGTTGAAAAAGCCATAGCGGTCAATAAGCACATTTGTGATCTTTCTAACTCAATGATGTGTGATTGTTTATTCCTGCTTATGTGTTATTTATTTTCAGATCAGTTTACTGGACTCTGCAGTCAACCACTTGAAGGCCAACATTAAATCAGCGTCGGATCTAATCAACCTTCCAACTACAGTGGAAGAGCTCCAAAAGGTAAACCTCTATAGAAACTGCTAAATAGACACAGGAATATTCAATTGTGTAATCAGGGGGGGTTGGTAGTTCAAATTTATGCACAGAATTAAAAAATAACCCAGGAATCAATTCATTTACAAATAATTATGAACAGTTTTTATTTATTCTGTTAGACCTTTTATTTAGTTAACATTTAAAACACTACATTAAAACAGCACAGTACGTTAAAACACAAGATGTAAAACGGTAACAACTTCCTGAAACATTTCAACACGTATCAAAGCCGTCACCATTATTTGATATTCTCTTAGTGAGACTAGCTCACACTGTTTTCAATATTTATTTTGTACTGCTGTTTTTCACGGACTGTTAAGACATGTTAATGGAATGCAATGCTACACAACTGACGACGTGAAGAATCCTGATATATTTTTTATTTTTTTTAGAGTGTCGCTACAATTGGCAGCACACTGACAAGTGTACAGCATGACGTGAAGACTATGCAAACTACTCTTGAAAATCAGAAGAAGGAAGCTGATGAGATGAAGAAGACGATGGTAAACTGGAACGTATAATCATATGCTCATATCCCTTTTCACTGGCAATACAGCTTGAGAGTACTAAACAGGGCGGCAGTGGCTCAGGAGGTACAGCGGGTTGTCTGATCCCCGGCTCCTCCTAGCTAAGTGTCGAGGTGTCCCTGAGCAAGACACCTAACCCTAACTGATCCCGACTGAGCTGGCCGTTGCCTCGAATGGTTGACACCGCCGTCGGTGTATGAATGTGTGTATGACTGGGTGTATGTGAGGTAAGAATTGTAAAGTGCTTTGAGTGGCCACAGTTCTGAAACACTCCTCCTATACATTTCTATCCTAAGTGTGCATCTTGCTGGGAGCTGCTTTTCCCAGATCTGTCATATCTTCTTTGTACATTGACTTAATCATTTGCATATCCGATCATGCGTGTACAATTTTGTGTCGGTGAACTAGGCGTGACTGTGTTATAGGAATGCAGTGTTACTTTGTTTCTTTCCTTATCAAGAAGTTTGAGAAATCAACTCAAATAAGCTGAGAGGAGAACTTTTATTAGAGACATTGCACCTTGGCTCCAAACAGAGACAAACCACCGATGGATTCTACCAGTTTAGTCAGTCTCGGTTTGTGCCTTTTACCGTTCTTGTCTAGCTTGCATTGAAATAGTCAGTGGGTTCAAAGAGTTCCGTCGTGTTTTTTTTATCCCTAGATTGTCTTTCATCCATATTGCATGAAACAAGTGCCAATCTCTATTTTGGGAACTTGGGTTTTTGTTTGCCAAGAAAAACTGGGTCACATGTCTTAGACATCTTGAGATGTTTTGGTTTTGAAATAAGAAGAAGAAACCTCCGCAAGTACTTCTGAGAAAGATCATGCCTTATCCACCAAGAAAACAAACTACCAGAAATACCCAGAGTTATTCCAGTGTCCTGTTGCCTTATTATCTTTTGGTCAGCTATTCAATATACATTGAACAGCAGCAATTATATTCGATTCCACTACGAGATGTCGTAACAACGCAGAAGAGAAGATAAACCATAAAGATTGAACCGCAGCTTTAAACACATCCGACAGACCCAGGATAATGTATTTCCCAGCCAATGCAAACGTTGATTAATTCACTCTGCGTTTCACTACTAATCTTTTGTTACATGGTTGTGTTTGCGTAGGACATCACAGACCTGAGAAAAACGGTCGGGGAGACCAACAGGACCCAGGAGCTCCAGCGTTCCCTGACCGATGAGCAGATCCACAGTCTCGTCTCCGTCACCGCCGACCTGTCCCAGAGAGTGTCCTCTTTGGAGCGGGGCGGACAGGTTCCCGCGCACAGCGTGAGTTAACGCCACAAACACACATTTGAACTGTAGCTGGAAAGAGTTGGAATGCTGTGTGACACTGTGCCTCAAAGTAATGATACAGCCTAAAACACTTTTGACATTGTTATAAAACGGCTATTGGTGATTGGTACAACGCACCCCAGGTCCTATTTTTTTCCGATATATGTAATATTGTACTGTGGCAATTTCCCCTGCCACATGCCATCTACAATGGCTTTCCAGGACAGGACACAGGCAGATGATGTTAAACCGGTTTATTGTAGAGTTTGAGATACTTTGAACAGGCAGAGCAGATGGTATGTGCTTACATGCTAGCGCTCCTCCTGAGTGTGTGTGCGCTGGTGGCTGGTTTAACCTGTGGGCCTTGATTGGCCAATGCCCCGCAGGTGTGCAGCCTCACCCAGCCCCAGAGTAATCAGGTGAGGCTGCTTAAACCAGCCACCAACAACAACACACTCCACATGTACTTTATCGTTATTTGCAATTTGTCACCGGCTGTCGTGTCAGGCTTCCCGCAATCTGCTCCAGTGTGCTATATTCCTACGTTACCCACTACCCAGAATGACTTTCGCTACCCCCTCTCAACATCAGGAGAACATTCTGTGCAGGTTATAACAGGTGAGCAGCTAACTTTAGCTTAGCCAGTGGTGCATTCTAGAACACTCAATGGCAGTTTTTTGGTGCTGGATTTCGATCGTGTATCCCTCGCTTTCGGGGGAAAACTCAAAAGTCCCAAACCGAAAAAAATAAACCTTTCACAGAGTTATAGCCAATACTTTTACATTTCAGTATGCAGCTATCGCTGAGGCTAGCACGTTTATGCTCAAAGAACAAAAGGGCCACACCCCAAGCCTGCAAAGCCGAAGTGCATTCTCGATTTACGAGGCTGCTGGCCCGGCAAAAATGTGTCCTCTTACTAAATTACTGATTTCTCGCCATAGGAACATTGCAAAAATTGAATATGCAGTGATTCTGAGACAGAACCCCTGAGTTGTTGTTGTTATATTGGAAATGAACTAATATTTGATACTTATGGTTGATGCTACAGTGATTTTGAAGACATACTCTCCTATTAAACCCCATTGTAACTAGTGCAGCAATGTCTCCGTGTGATGTAGTAGCGTCTACAGAAATCGAGTTAGCCGAAATGAAATACTACACTAAACGCTAAAATAGGACTCGGGGTGCCTTCATTACCAATAGATGTTAATGATATAATGATGTCGACGTGTTTTCGGCTATATTATTCCTTTAAGGCTCAGACTCTGCCCTTTCTACTCACTCGTTTCTCATTGCATTTCTTATTTTGAATTTCTTTTACAATTTAAGGACACCGAGGGGGTGACAGAGCTGCAACCCAGCAAAGAAAATCCAGGTGCCGACAAGGCCGCATCTGAACTTGGTGTGTATAGGTCATTAGAATAAGCTGGATTTATTGTTGTTTTATTGGGGTTTTTTTACCTGCTAAACCATACTACTTTTTGTATGTATATTTAGCTTTTTTGCTCTTTTTCAGAGCTGACCACACGATCAGCAGGGATGCAGCCCACTAGTCTTCCGCAGTTCTTGTCTCGTAAGCGCTCCCGGAGAAGCGCAAATACTCAATGCCCCAAGATCATCTCTCTTCCTGGTGTCAGCTCAGTTCAAGGTCACACCCTGCCCCTCTCTAGTTTTGGATTCTTATTGTTTGTCTGTATTGTATTTTAATGCCGTAAGGTTCTTGGTGTATAACATTGTAGTTAATATGATGCATATTGCTTGTGTGCAAATATGCATACACATTTTGAAGAAAGCATAATGCATTTTTTCCCCCCCTCCAGATTTGGAGAAGGTCTTCAGAAACATCGACCACAGACGCCATTCCGGAATGTATTACCAAGACCTGAGGAATTGCTTTGAAACCCCCATTCCAAGTGGCCAGACCATGAAATGCTTTGACACAGACGGGGACCGTAGGTACACCCTGGCCGAGCTGAAATCTGCCACAGGTTTGTGAGCCACGCCATCGTTGAGATGCGCTGAACAGTATTGAAACACAGAAAGGGGGTGGATGGGTATGCGGTAGTGTCCCTTCTCCAGTTCTGTTAATGCTGCACTTGATGAACTATTTTCCTCTTTCCACTGTTTCACTGATTGTGAAGCAGTGACTCTGGCATGTCCTTCCCTACTCACTCTAAATTCACTTAAAAACCCCTGACCACACCAACGGAAGCTAATGTTTCCCGGAATCTGCAGAAATGAATACGTTGGAATTGTCAATGTTATTTTAGCTGTTCAATTGTGGAGAAGACGATTTCGGTTGTTTTCCCTATATTTCCATGCACTAATCTAGAATACTATAGCGTCGTTTCTTGCAGTAGTATTTTTTTTGGGGGGGGGGTTACTTCCTATTCCTATATTGTCTTGCAACTTTAAAAAGTGTCGACAGTTTATGTAAAGGCTGTAGGACTGTACCGATTAGTGAAAGGCACCCCACCCACCACCACTGCTAATTTTTAGTACTTTAGCTATAATCTTTTAGGGTTTTTTTCACTATCCTAACAAACTACATTGTAAACCTGTAAAGCATTTTTCATGTAATTTTCTATAAGCTTACCTACCTAACCAACTGAACCAGTTAGTCATAGCCTACTAATTTTCTTTTGTTTTCCAATCTCGTATAGCCGTCGCATCCATCAGAATCTCGTGTATTATTTGGATCATTATTATATTTGCATCATTTGCATCTATCCGAGTTAGCCTTGGTGGTTTATTTTCAAGTTTACGCTGTTTTAGGGTTGGAATGGCTATACGCTTTTATATCATTTTTGAGGGGTAACTTTTAACAAGTCAAATGTAGCAATAACAAAAAAAATATACAGGTATAGGCTTATGTTGTGCTTGCTTAAAAGGACAAAGATGTTGGTGATTCTATTTTTCATATAGCCGAAACGACCAACACTGACTGTTTTACCTCCTCACAAGGAGAATCTCAATACTTAGATATTATAGTTCTCTTTTGGTCATTTAATTGGGAATGTTGGCAATAAGAACAAAGCTGAATTACCCCTACCTTGTCTGCTAATTTTGCATTAGTAAATTTAAGATACAACCTACTCATTACTGGTAGACAGGTAGTATTAGAAGCACTGACCTACTTGGGATTCATCGTAGTCCATTTGTGTGGACCTAGTCGCTGGAACGCTTTGTCATATTGCTGCAGCATTGTAAACAATTATTTATTGCACAGTGTGGAATTGTAAAAATTGTATAATTTGTTTTTATGTGAGATTAACAGATTGCAGGGTCTTAATCTGAAGATTGTACATTTTAAAAATATTCTGTTTACATACTGTGACCTGGAAAAAGAATTTACCAATTTAACATAGTTGGCTTTGTTTTTGCAGGACAATGACTTGAATGCTATATTTTACCATAATTTTAATTTAGCTTCCTCACTGCTATTGGAGATTGTTTCAATGTGGGATTCTTTTGTGAACATAAATATACAATAAAAATATTTCTGGTGTTATGAAAAGTGAAAGTATGCATGCATGTATGGATATGTAAAGACTTCAAAGTAAAGGTTACACAAATCCTTTAATTTGACTGCTGACAAAGCTATATACAAAACTTTAAAGTTCGCTGGTAATAAACAAAACTCCACAGAGAACGGATTTCTGACAACATGGTACAGTGAATTTCAATGTCCAAATGCTTGGCTTTATGAACACATTGCATAGTGAAATGGCCTTTAGGCCAGGGCACCTTTTGCCCTCCAGTCACGAGACAAAAGGTCAAGTAAGTCCTCTTCGTCCTCCTCCTCAATGTGCGCATCGTTCCCTTCTTTCTCATCGTTGCTTTCTTGCACCGACTGATTTTTCACAACTTCCCGTCTGTCTCGCAATACTTCCACCCTCCTGTAGCATTCGATCTGCTCGTCGATTTCTTCGATTTGACGTTCAATGCGACCCTCCTCGTCGTCCTCGGCTACAATGGCATCCGACTTGGTGTTAACCTGGCGGATTTCTTTTTGGAACTCGTCCCACTCCTTGTCCATTAGATCCTTGGGGGCTTCCACATTTCTCACTTTCGCATCTCTCACCGGATCATCGAAGAAGCCCTCCGGCAGAGCCTCGGCGATGTTTCCCTTCTTGTCGCTCACGCCTTTCTCTGGCTCGTCTGCCTTCAGGATGGAGCCCGAGTGGGACACGGAGGGGGCAGGTGGAATAGAGCTGTCGAAGAAGTCGTCTGGCAGTCCGGCGGGGGCGGATTCATCTTTGTTTGTAGCGCCACTCGCCTTAACGTCAGTGCTGGTTTCGCCCTCCTCCTCGTCTTCGTCGTAGACGCCAGCCAAGAGACTTGGCCCTGCTGACTTCTGAGCTGGAGTAGTTAACTTTGCACTTGGCTTCTTGAACAAATCGGCAGACACCCCTGAATCAGAGTCGCCTCTCGTAGATTTAGCCTTTTTCACATGATGGTCCTCGGGCTCCTGTGTCTTCCTTTTCAGTGGCAGGTTTTGTTGTGTTTGTGCAGAAGCCTTCAACTCAGCAACTTTCTCTTTGTGTTGTTTTCCCAGAACATGAGTTTGCCATAACAATTCGGACTTCACCTGCACATTGCACAAGACGCAACTGAGGTGCCCGAGACTGTTGTATTTGGCATATGGCGACTCTACTCTCTTCTTTTCTGTTGATTGACGTTGTTTTTCTCTCATTAAACGTCGAAGTTCATCTTGATGTATAACCTTCTTCCCCTTCTTAGCTGGAGGCATCCTTTAAAAGTTAGCGTTCACGATAGCAACACTTCCCTGCAAGCAAGACAAAATGTCGCATGTTTATGACGTAGGCGTAGCATCCAAGAGTAACATATAGCTGCGCATGGACGGAGTTCGCTTGATGTCGGTGTGTAACTTGACTTCTCCTTGATACCATTTACATAAACACACATATATACTACATTTCAGGATGCCAACAGCCAAACACATGCGCACAACGTAAGCCATCTGAACCTGTGTTTAGATGACAATCATATGATGATTATGATCATATACGACTCATTAAATACTTTTTAAATATGCCTTAACCGTGAATGCAGTATACACTGACAGACTTTGTTCTACATATTTTTGGTTCAAACATAAACTCTGGAAAAACGTATTTCAGACCACCCCCCCACACCAACGGACCAGAGGCGCAATGTGAGAATCCCGCGGAAGGTAGCCAGTTCTCGCGGTGTTTGCGGTGGTGTGTGTGTAGAGCTAACGAGCGCCGCTAGCCAGTTCATTGGAATTTGCTGCAAAGCGCAGGAATCGGTACCATTTTGGAACGTGCATCCAACAATAACATGCTAGTGAAAACGATGTAGCGGTTTCGGTCTCACATTTAGTTACGTGTTTATTCAGTTGGCATGTTTTTTCTTCTTCTTGTTAAGCTAGTCCCGTTTTCTGTGGTTTAACAGCGTACCTAGCGCAATATTGTTGTATTCGCTAATACTAAGCTAGCTTTAGCAGCTACCGTGGATTTACGAGCTATACAGCAGGTGGACGTGATCGCGATACACTACGACCTAACGTAATAACAAATCGCCTTAGTAGTAAGTCCGTAATGACAGGGGAAAAGATTCGCACCCTGCGGAAAGACCACAACAAACCAAACAAAAATGACGACATTATGGACACTTACGACGAGTCCTCAAACGGGACTGTCAATAACGTCGGCGGCAACGCTTTCAAAACAAACAGGGCGTTTCAGCAGTCGGTGAAGCCGCTGCCGTCACCACAGCAACAGCAACAGCTTTCAAACGCCAACGCCAACAATCTAAACGCGAATGCGTCTGTGGGCAACGCCGCCGTGGATGACAACAAGAACCCGATCATCCTCGAAGGGTTGGAGTTCCCCGTCCACGAGTGTGTGTTCAGGGCAGACGTGCGCCGCCTGTCTTCTCTGATAAGGGTCCACAGCATCTCTCAGAAGGATGTGCACGGTGAGTTGTGTATGGGGAAATGTGCAAAGTGGTGTTGGCGTTTTATGTGGCGTTGCTTAATTGTCTAATCGTGACATTGTTTATATTGTATACTTTTTGCCCCTTTTTTTTTTCTTTTCTTTTTTTTTTAGGAAATACGCCTCTTCACCTAGCTGTGATGTTGGGTCACAAAGGTAAAGTTGAGTCTTTTGAGTCGTTAATATATCTCATTGGTTTAGTATTTTAATTTGTATTAAATTCAGTAAAATCAGCTTGTTATATTCTGTGTTATATATATATGTGTCTATTGTATATTTATATTGTTGGGTCCTAAATTGAGCAATTCCAGCGCTTGTCACTCAGTCCTCCCAATGGGAATAGTCTCAATGTGCTTCTGTTGCACTTGTACTGTGTGACCTCTGTGTTAGGATTCCAACAAATAAGGTGTCAGCATTTTGACGAATACAAGTCTGCTATTATTGATCATGCGGAAAGCGATGCGGTGTCTTTAAGGTGGTATGATTGTAAAGTGTTCCATCCAAGTTTGTTACGAGGATGAACATTTCCAGTAACCCAAGTAATGTGCCTTCATCACTGGTTTTAAATTACCTTGTCTGATTCTGTTTGATCTGTGAGAAGTCAAATGTTGATGGAACAATTCGGCACAGAACGAGAGACAGCGAGAATGTAAATTAGTATCATTGTCATGACAGATTTATGGTCATTTTGACCAATTTCCCAAAGTACAGTAGACCCACAGAACATAATGGCAATATTTTGTATCTATATATAACTGTGTTTGTTCATGTTTGGTTTGCAGAATGTGCCCTTCTACTTCTGGCTCACAATGCACCCGTGAAGATAAAGAACGCCCAGGGATGGAGCCCTCTAGCTGAAGCCATCAGCTATGGTGACCGGCAGATGAGTAAGCCATTAAAACACCTCTTTTCCAAACCACAGCCAGTTCTAAAGCCTTCATTTAGTCAACCACTAACGTACTTCAGTGACTTCTCATGTTACGTCATCATTGATTTCTAAATGTTGGATCGTGGACAAAGGCTATGTAGCCTTGAGCAAACAGGTGTATGTTTCTCACAGACAGGATATTGATATCTGGCTGTTTTTATTTTCCCACTGTTTTCCTGATGAATTGTGTTGTATTCCATCGCTGTGTTTTTCTTTTCAATGCATCGCTCATAATATTTAGGCCTGTGCTGCCACACAGTGCTATAGGGGCAAGATCATATTCATTGTGTGTGTGAAGCATGCTTGTATGTTCATGTGAGAACATACAACTCAACTTCACTGCTGTCTCCCCACCCTGCTTTATGATGCTACTGGGTTTAAATTGAGTGATGGCCGATGCAATGTGACAAATAACAGGTGGTAAACCCTGCTTATCCCATGGCCAGAATGTGATCATCGTGTGATGCAGATCTTGGCACGAGGTGGACTAATTGCTACAGGTGACACATTGTTTGTGTAATGTCGCCTCTGGAAGAGACAGTAACATTCATGAGGTAAATAATACGTTGGTATGCATGCCCACGCTCCCTGCCGGATCGTGCAGTGAGACAGGCCTGGAAGGTCACGACGCTATGGAGTGGTGGTGGGCGGGGGGGGGGGTCGTGGTTGATGGCGTGACAGGAAGGGGAAGACGAGGTCAGACACATCCAATATTTCCCAGCAAGGTTACACAAAGACAAGATGACAAAATGCACACACCAAACTCTGTAGACACAGACGGGGCTGCTCTCAGACCTGCGGCAGCCACCACAGCAGCAGCTTGTTCGATGTGTCCAGTGTCTCCCCCCCCCCCCGTACGTGCTCTGTCAGCACTTCTTCATACTGCTGGCTATTAAAGCGTAACTGCTTCCTGTGGTCAGAGGAGCCACAGGAGGGCATTCATGACATAGGTCGACACCACTCAGATGCTGCTGTTCATTGTTGCCGTTCATAAATATGCCGGCATAAATATTCCTCAGGGTGCAGAGAAAGTGTGAATAGTGGATCGTTGAAGATGGTAACTAAAAAGTAAAAAGAGAAGATTTTAGATTGTGTGTGACGTGAGATGTCCATTTGAGTTGTAATCTCTCTGGTTCTCCCCTCCTCAGTCACGGCCATACTGCGGAAGTTAAAGCAGCAGTCCAGAGAGAGTGTGGAGGACAAGAGGCCAAAACTACTGAATGCTCTGCGGGAGGTAAGCTTCACCACAGATTAGGGTTGCAAAATTCCGGGAATATTCAAAGTTGGAAACTTTCAATGGGAATTAACGGGAATTAACGGGAATAAACTGGGAATTTTGGGGTAATTTATACTACTGTATACTGTACCTTGTCATATACAGACATAAATATAAACATTTTGTTTTGTCATAAGCACACATGCATGCAAACATTCCTAATACAAATGATAAAAATGACATTTTTGAGGGAGATTTAGGTTTCAGTTTCCTTAGGTTTCAGTTTCCTTATCGTCGGACAGCTGATAAGGAAACCAAAACCTAAACCCCCCATTCATCGGTATTAGACACTGAAGCAGGATGTAGACATTGTACTGATTTGTAGCATTCAAAACATTCATTCATTCATTCAAACCTTTATTTATTCTCGAATAGACAGTTGAGGTTACCCTCATTTACAATGTCGCCGAGACTTACAGGCATTTCAACATGCAAAAACAATTAGTAATAAATAAAGAAATCAGTTTACATTGTAAACATATAACATATTCCCAAAAGAACACTTTGCGAATGACTTATGAGGTAGGAAATACATTCAACATATTTATTAGACCACAAGGACACATACAATGTTTTTTGGGGAGAAAATAGCATAACATTTCTTTTTTCAAAATTTCCTAAATT
>OOFB01016663.1:26946-37804 GCA_900323305.1 Trachyrincus murrayi | reverse complement strand
TGAATCTTTGATCCGACTCTCTCTAGCTCGCCTCCATCCGAGCCGATATGCACCAGTACACGTTCCAGGTGAGCGAACACAGTACCTCTTTCGGCTGTCCTCTAACTCTCTCTCTCTTTCTCTCTCTCACACACACACACACACACAGGGAACATGGGCCAACAGGGATGATTTCATACCATCCTCTGGGTCTAGGTTCAAGTTGAGGTCCACCAGGTCTTTGACCTCCACGTCTTCCAGGTCTTTCACCGCAGAGTCCTCTCCCTCCAGGTGCTCCTCCATCCCATCTCCACCTGGGAGCCCCGCATCGCCACCCTGAGACATGTTGCCGTGGTGACCGAGGGCCAGCGGGGTCTGATGGTGCTGGTGAGCCACCAGGCCCTGGTGTTGGTTCAGCTGATCCATGCCGCCAGACATCCCCGCCTGGATGCCCTGGCTGTGGTGGTGGTGCTGCTGCTGCTGCTCCATGGGGCTGCCCAGCGGGTAGGGCAGCCTGACACGGCTGTCTGGAGCTCGGTGCCTCAGCTCGATGAAGGGCTGGCCCATGATGTTGTGCTGCTGCAGGGGCAGGGCGTGGGACAGGAAAGGCTGGGGAAGACCTGCTGAGTGGAAGCAGGTAAAGGAAAGAAATGATTCTTCAACATATATATACACGTTTTGTATGCGGTGCATTTCTCAGCTTCAGTTCTAATGAAACCAATCAGCTTTCAAGCATCTTCTACACACCTGTCATCATCATGGGGCGTGGCTGGTTAGCAGGCGCAGTGATTGGTCGGATGCCGGTGAAGTCTCCAGGCATGGGTCGTCTGATCTGGACAGGCAGGCCTTCGGGGGGGATCTGAGCAGAGCCTGGCATCGTCTGCTGGCGCAGAAACTGCTCCCCTTGAACACCCGGGAAACCAAACCTATGGGAAGAGTGCGGAGGTCCATGAGATACTTTTCCAGTTTGCCATTAATGGAGACTTGCTACACATTAGATTGTCCCAGTATTCCCTGTGCCCACCTCATGTTTTGGGGCCGGAGCCCCATGTTAGCCATGTTGGCACCCATCCCAACAGGCTGCCGAGGGTAGGGGCCCTCGTTTGTAGGGAAGGACCCCGGGGGTCTGATGGCCTGAGGTCCAGCTCGCCCCGTACCGGGGTAGGGGGGAGGAGGTCGTCCGAACATGTCAGGCTGCAGCGCCGCCAGAGCCAATGGGTCCTCTTGAGGCCAGTGGCGAGGGGTGGTCTGCCCAGGTCCAGGAGGACCTTGGGGTGAGGCGGATGGAGCAGCGGGAGGCCTGGCGGGTCCCGAGGCCGGTTCCTGGAGCCCCTTCTCCTGCCGGAGGGCCGTCTTCTGCTGCTGCTGCCTCAGGAGGAGCTGGCGAAGCCTCTGACGCTGGGAAGCAGAAGCCAATTACAATGGAGAACAATAGAAAACCAAAATACTTTATACAGAGGGAGATTTGAGTACAGGGACCTTAAGAGTCCAGCACAGTCCAGTTTCCATTCCGTTTTTACCTGTCTTAGTTTCTCCTCCGAGTCACCCAGCTGAGGAACTATGCTGATTGGTGCATCCAAAGGGTTCCCGCCCAGCGACGCCATCTCATTCGCCCCCGTCTTATCCGTCTGTGAAGGCCCCGATGTCATGTGACCTTGCTCGAAGGGGTCATGCCCCGGTGTCCGACCGGGCATGTTCGAAAACCCGCCCTCGTCCGACATCCCAGGGTGCTTTGGGGTGTGAGAGCCAGGGGTTCTGGGAAATGAGTCTTGCGGCTGTAGTCTTCCGGGAGACTGTTGCAGCTAGAGGAACGCAGCATTATGAGGGAGGCAAAACAGGCAGAGAAAGTATTGGTAATGCAACATTGTTGGAGTGCAATCAACATGACACGGCAAAATCTGTTTTGGTTATAAGAGTACAGATATCTTATACATATTTTGATGGGCTTTTTTTGTGCCTTTATGGACAGAACAGTGAAGAGAGAGAGAGAGAGGGAAGTGGGTTGAAGAAGAGAGGGAATGTAGAAATGTGACATATTATAGGATCCCAGGCAGGAATCGAACCTGGGTCTCTACAAGGCATATTGCCTATGTACATAACGCAATAGCGTGTTGAGCCGCCCCAGATATGTTGTTGTTATATAAGAGGAGCACAAACATCATAGACAATAACCACGCAACAAAGAACGCATCATTCAATCATCATAGGTATTATGTGTGTTTCATCATTTCATAACTGACGAGTTATACTCATTAAAGAAAGTTGATTTAATATAGATATATATTTGATAAGATGACGTCATTAAATATGACGGCAGAGACTATCGAAGCTTCATTCAAAAACCTTAATAGAAGCTTCAAATGTAAAAAAAATGACATTCGGTACAGCCCTAGTCATATAACACATTTTATGACATTTGTATGACATGGTTTTTACCTGTTGGTGGACGTGAGCGAAGGAACCCGTGTCTCCAGAGTGGCTCTGGGACATGGGGGACAGCACTGAGCCTCCAGGCGTCCCAGGGGTCATCTGTGGCCGCGGGGTGGAGGGCTGCTGGCCATAGGGGTCGGGCGAGGGTCTGCTTCCACCAGCCCCCTGGCAGAACGGGTCTCCACTCCTCTGGCCGCCAGGGGACCGCGGGTAGCGCTCGGCTGCAGAGGGACGGGGCGTCCCGGGCATGGAGCCGTACGGGTCCAGGGCAGAATGGGAGGGAGATGGCCTGTGATTGGCAGCCTGTTGGCCAAACTGGTCTAGCCTCAACGTGGCCTGGTTGGCCAGGTAAGACGGGTCCGAGTGGGGTCTGGGCGTGCCGGGGGTGTGGGCGTTGGAGTAAGGGTCTGGGGAGGAGCTCAGGGTGGACTGCTGAGCGAAGGGCTCTGGGATCTGGCCGTAGTCTGGTCTGGGAGTGCCCGGGGCCTGGGAGTAGGGGCTACGGTGAGGGGAGCCCAGACCCGACAGGGGGCTGGAGGGGAACATGGGGTCCTGGAGCTGGGGGGACGCAAATCCCAGCTCTGTGGGTCTGGAAGGAGGGAGAGAGGAGCGGTCGAATGAGTCCCTCCTGCCTCCACCCACAGAGACCCCGTAGGCCTCCTGCTGTGTCTGATGCTGGGGGGGCATCGGGGTCTTGAACAACCCCCCCGGGCCCATTTCAGCCATGCGGTTGTTGTTGTTACTATTATGGGATGCCCGCTGATAGGACTGTCTTCCAGAAAGGTCTGGATTGGAGCCTGAAGCGGGGCTCATCATCCTGCCCTGCTGCAGATCAGGGTTCCTGGGGGAACCTGTGAGAGGGAAGACAAGGAGAGGTCAGAGACCTGGAGCTTGGATAACCAGGGAAGGACAAGCAATTATGTGCAGGAACTATTCAAATTCAGTAATGACTGGCAAATTAGTCAACTCCAGACAGCACACAATAATCTTGCATTCCATTTTAATATCTGGTGATAAAATGGTTTGAACTAATAGTCGATTTTCTTTCTTGAACCAACATTCACCTTGCTGAGGTCCCATGGTTTTGGAGTCTGGGGAGGGACAACCGAAGGTGTCGTGGGCCGGCGAGGCACCCAGGGAGTTGGGCCGCTGGTGCTGGGGCGTCAGGGAACCCCCTTGCTGGGCAGAGGCGGGGCGAGGCGTCCCCACCACCTTGCCGTAGGGGTCCCAGGGGGAGGAGGGCCGCGAGGAGGGGGAGAACATCTGTGGGGATGGAGGGTGGGGCGAGGAAGGGTGACTCTGCGAGAACCCTGTCGGGGGCGGCGCCTGCGGCCTGAGGAAGACGTCGTCAGCCATTCCGGGGCCCTGATTCCCCTGGAGATGGTGTGGCCTGACCTGGCCCTCTTTGAAAGCCATGTGCTGGAGGGGAGAGGCGTTGCCCCTGGCCAGGGACTGCTGAGGGCTCATCATCGGGCTTCGGCTTCCAGTTTCTGGAGAAACTCCCCTGCTAAGGGGCTGGTTACCCAGCAACTGTTGCTGTTGTTGTCTCTGCTGTTGAAGCTGCTCGTTTTTTACTTGTTCCAGTTTCTGAGTGGCTTCAATCTTAGCCTGCTGTTTGCTCTGCTGTCGCATTTGCTAAGAGAGAAAAGGACAAAGAGAAAAACACAAAAGGAAAGACAGCGGAAGAGACGTTTAGAGGTGCAGAGGCAGAGAAAGTAAGAGACAGAGAGACAGAGGAGAAAAAGCAACATTGAGAGAGACGGGGAGGGGTCATCAAATAGGAAAAGGGAAAAAAAACAGACCAGAAAAGAATAGACAAGATAGAATATAAGAGTGTAATGTCAGATTAGTAATTCCTCTTCAGTGGTCAAGTCAGTTTCAATACAGGATGATATGGTAGCTAATAATGCTCTCTCTCCCTCTCTCTCTCGCTGTGTGTAATGAGTGGTGGAGCTAAGACATGCAGGGGAAAGTAGACACACAATCACAACAATAACACTTTCCTAAACCAGCAAAAGGCCTTTCTTTAAATTATTTTTAAACGGAAAACGTTAAAATAGCATTCTGTTCAAATAGTATACAGTGCATGCTCACTGGTTTTCCACTTTCTCACTCTCTCTCCCCATCAGTCTACCCCCAAAAGCTAGCAAGCTTAGCACCGTTAGCTTTCCTAGTAAACTCATCTCAATTAGCCACATGCTACTTGTAGCCACAAGCTAGCTACACACATCAAACCAGCGGGGTGGTGCAAGGTAGCACCATCTCCAGTAAAACACATGTTACTGTAATTTGGCGTTTCTGATTGGCTCAAATTAGACCCAAGTGACCTCACTTCCCAAGTATGATGACGACATGATGACATCACTTGGTACCATTTTGGACCAATCAGAAACATCCATCACAATACATGTGTTTTGATTTTAGTGTTCGCTTACTTACTTATTTATTTGCAAATCTAAATGTAGGAGTATCGTGGGAATATAATCAAAACATTGTGCAAATTGGCTGGTGACGGTTTGAACATGCTACCATCCAGAGTGTTGCGAGTTTTGTTTGAACACATAACAAAATCAGCTTGGTGACAAGCTGTGGCCATGGGTCGCCAGATCTGGGCTTAATACCACCTCAACACGGGAGAGCATTCTGGAAATCCAGAGCACATTTACTTCTATCTTACAACTAGCACTGGAGATGTCAAGAGGATATGTTGTGAAGGTAATCATGTCAAGTCGAATATTCTATTTAATTCAATATAGAAATGTATTTTCGCCCAGAAATGATGGCCACAGCCAGCCCTGGCTCAATTCATCTGAAATCCTCTTTTTGCCTGAAGTGTTTGGGTGAGTCTGTCTGGAGGTAAAAGATTGGCACTCCCTGTCTCAACTTAACACCTTAACCATCTGCAGCTGAATATTATTCTCCACTATCATCACACAGGGTTTGAACACAACGACAACAACAGGTCTGACACACTACACTGAAACCACAATACACACAAATGAATCAAAATCCTCTCATCAGCTTTACATATTAGTTGACGACAATAGCACATAATTTATTGCATCACATTATCTAAAACACACGTAATTTTGTTAATATATAACCAATTGCATCTCTTTTGACAAGATTTTTTTAAACAATACAATATTAAAGAAATGTATATTAGTTATTAGTTTTAGGTATGGTAGTTACTGTAGACTGAGTACTGATAGGCTAACAGCTACACCTAACTTCTAAAAAGGTTGAATCACTATTCCATTCTAAGCTACATTTTAGACTCCTCAGACAAGCTCAATCAAATACAGAACAGGGGATTCCAGAGTGTCTAAATCAAGCCAGAGCTAGAGGGATTGCCTTGAGATCTTACCAGAGCCTCTTTGCCACTTCCTGCTACAGATGCCTGGTAGGGACAATCTTTATCTGTTGGTGATTTTAGGGCTTTGGTTTTGATGAGATTTTCCTGCCTCTTCATATCGGCTCCCCAAGTGTCATTAACCTCTCCCTTTTCAATGACAATTCACAGTTAGAAATATTAGTTTCAATGACTCACCAGGCATGCACATCTCAACAATAACCCATACCAGAAGTGTTAACAAATAGCACATTGATTATTAGGATTACAAACTTGATCATTAGCCAATTATCGTATGTAGAACTTCATGCTCCCCGGTCAAATTGCTTCTAGTCCCCATTTATCTATTGATCCATGGATCTTTCCATCTGTCTGTGTCTAGTATTCCCCTGGCATGCGTTCTAATGGTAATTCATGGTAATTAATGGTAATTAATCAGGGTGGGAGGTTAACACCAGAAGGTCAGTGACTTGATGGTAGTAGATACATCTGTATGTCAATAGAATGGATGATTATGTTGATCTGCAACATCCATACGTCATGTCTTGGACTCTCATGAAGGCTTGAGATATCATAATAATAATAATAATAATAAAAACACTGGTATACTGATTACACATCAACTATCAAAACAGTATTTGTATCTTTTGCTATCGTTTATGCCTATGGTTTTGTTGCCATGGTGACCTGGTCACCAGCAAGCAGTCAGGTGAGCCTGGGACCATTATCATCATCATCAGTGTTCCCAGCACTGGATTCACCCATGAGCCCAACAATCCACCTTAAAGTAGGCAAAATACCCACGGTCCATGTGTTCCCAGAACGTATTGCTCTCTGGTGTCAACCACTCACCCTGACGCTACAGATGGAGGTGAGGATTTTATATCAACAAAATACACACACGCACATACGCACGCACATACACACACACACACACACATGCACACTCCCATCTCACCTGTCTGAGCTTCCATTCCTGTTCCTGCTCAGACTCTCTGGGCCTGAGCGGGTCTCTGAAGCCCATCTCGGTGTCCATGGTGACGGGGTCATAGGGGTCCTGGACCACTGGCGGCTGCGGCTGCTGCGGCTGCTGCTGCTGCTGCTGCTGCTGCTGCTGCTGCTGAACGTGCTGCTGCTTCAGAGAGTCATTGGACTGCTGGACCTTGTTGATGCGCTGGGCCGCACGGTTGTCCCGCGCTTTTTGCTATCGAGGGAAAGAGAGAGACATAGAGAGAGAGAGAGAGAGAGAGAGAGAGAGAGAGAGAGAGAGAGAGAGAGAGAGTGTGAGCGAGAGAGACAGAGAGAGAGAGACAGACAGAAAGAGGAGACAGAGAGAAAGACAGAGACAGAGAGAAAAAGAGAGGCAGAGAGAAAAAGAGAGAAAGAGAAGGTAGGACATATAGGACAGATATGATGAAGGATATGTAATAACAGTTCTACTCAAGAGTGTTTCTATTAAGTCTCCTATTTAGATTCCAAGGAGGACAGAATACAACAGAACTCACAACATAGGGGGCTCTGTCCTGGGAGCTTGCTTTTCTCCAAAGCTTAGCAATCTGCTTCACTCTCGTAGACCAGTCTGTCACACAAAAGACAACGGAGTATGTATTACCATTTTGCATTCATTAATATGTGTGCATAGTTACTAGTGTGTGTGTGTGTATGAATGTATATGGTGTGTGTGTGTGTGTGTGTGTGTGTGTGTGAGTGTGAGTGTGTATGTGTGTGTGTGTACCTGGATGCTGCTCCTTCAGGTCAGGGTAGTTTATGTTGCTGTAGAGCACCGGGGCGACGGTGGCCATGTCCCCCAGAACCTCCTCCTTCTCCCACTTCAGAGTGCTCTTCTGGGCCGTTGACATCCCATCATGCTCCGCTTCCCCCGCAGGTGAACCGCTGGGGGTGGGGCCTACCTGACCCTGAACCTGACCCGGACCCCAGGGGCCAATCACGTCCCCTCCCAGCTGGCTCATCTTCCTGTCCCTGGAGGAAGAAGGGAGGGAATGGGGCATTTTAATAGAAGGTCTATATTTGTATTGTGTTGGGTATCAAAAATGTGTAATAATTATAATTACTCTGTTGTATATATTACACTGTTCATTTTCACAGTACTATATTTACACAGTACTTATACTCATGTTTACACTACAAGCCAAGAAACACCACAGTTGAGCTTTAGTATTATTGTACTAATGTAGCACATAGTGCTATGCTAATGTGTTAGCATAGCAGTTGATGGTGCACTAGTGCTACACTAGTATAATCCTAGAGTCACCAGGAGCAGCTCTAGTAACTGTATTGTCATACTGGTTAGTTACCTGTTGTCGGGGAGAGGCATCCTGAAGTTGGCTTGGCCCTGTGCTCCGGTCAAGCTCGGCATCATGGGAGTTGTAGGAAAGTGAGTACCGGCTCCGGTCAGACCGTTCATCACTGGAAGACGAGGAATCATCCCTGCTGCTGATGGAGAGAAAGACCAACAGTGTGGGTGAACACATGAGGAATGAGTGTGTGTGTGTGTGTGTGTGTGTGTGTGTGTGTGTGTGTGTGTGTGTGTGTCTCTGTGTGCGTGCGTGCGTGCGTGCGGTACCTGTGGGGTTCGGCAGGGCCTTGAGTCCCATAGGGCCATGGATGTGGTGGCTGTGGTCTAGCGGACCGGTACTGCTGACGTTGGTACCGATGCTGGTGGATGTGCTGCTACTGGGACTGAGGACAGCGGTGAACAGGTCCTCTACATCCTTACCCTCCAGCTCTGTAGGGGAAAACACACACAGTTAAGACACGGCGGTTTATCACTGCGTGTGAAATAGTGTCCGGTACTGTGTTAGTTAGACGAACCAGGACTGCCTTAAGTTCTGCTTTCGCATGGCATTAGGAAAAGATTTGAGTTCTTCCGAGATGAACTAGTTTATTCTTATCTAAGTTATGAGAGGAGAATTAGAGTATATAGATGTAGTTCTGGGTACCTGGGATTCTGTACAGCCTGCTGAGAATGGCTCCTGTGGAAATCAGAACAAAGCAATAATCGTATCACGACCAAACTCGTTAGACACAAAAACCAAATACATGCACACATACACATACTTGCACATATACATTTACACATTCACATGCATGCAGGCATGGTTAAACTCACCGTCAGACACCATCTTGTCCAGTTCTGGGCTGAGGATGGAATCCAGGTGCTCGTCCTGTCCCACTCTATGGCCACGCCCACTACTTCCTGCTGGGTCAGAGTGCAACGAGGGGTCATCCGTCATCGGGCCAATGTCCAGGCCGGCTGAGAAAAGAGAAGGAAAAAAATGGGGAACAATGGAAGAAAAGTTTAAAACGAGAGAATTAAGAAAATGTTAAAATTATCTGGAGAAGAAGAAGAGATGCAGGAGTTTACTGGAAGACCAGAAGAAGAAAGCAGAAGTTATCTGGAGGACTAGAAGAAAGCAGTGGTTAGGTGGAGGACCAGAAGAAGAAAGCAGAAGTTATCTGGAGGACTAGAAGAAAGCAGTGGTTAGGTGGAGGACCAGAAGAAGAAAGCACTAACTATCTGGAGGACTAGAAGAAGAAGCCAGGAGTTAGAAAAGAAGAACCAGAGCCCTGAATAAACAGAGTGAAGCAAATGCTGGTCTTAGCTCCACAGTTGCTGCTTTCACCACGACTACGGTATCAACTCTGTATTGCGAGAGAGCTCTGGTATAACATAATACGGCAGAGAGTTAGAAGAAGTCCAGCAGGGGGGATGGGTGTTCTTACCAAATGGAGAGGGAGAACGTGCCCCCTGGAAGTGACACATATCAAGACCTAAAACAAAACAGAGCTACAGTTTAAACACTCGCATACACACACACACACATAGGGCTGCAGTAACCAGGGATCCTGTAGTTGTTTAAATGATGCTGTGATTTCAAAACCAACCCAACAAACCAAAGATAATGTCACATGGCAGTGAATGATCATGACATGATGTTCTGTGGTCAAGTTGAGAGCAGATATTAGGTGTGGGTGGGGGGAAAAAAAAAAATTGAGTATCGGGATTCTTTGCTTCCACAATACTTGTATCATCAGGTTGACTGAAAAGTATATTGAAAAGAAAATGTAAGAAAACGTCAATGGTACAGAGGTCCTACAGAGGGCGCTATAGTGTGTGCCTACAGTTGATTCGCATCAACTGTGTTCTGTTCTGTTAAGCAAAGTTCATTTAAAAAGCAATGGCAGACACCAACGGACCAGGTTAAACCACACAAAAGAAAAAATCGTAATATCGTATCGCAATTTTTACAGAATCGCAATACATATTGTATCGCCACACAAAAGTCGTAATATCGTATTGTGAGGTCCCTGCCGATTCCCATCCCCAGTAGATGTACATGCAACTTTAAATTGAGGTTAGTGATTGATTGTGTGTAATTTGAGCAGAGCGCGTGTGTACCTGTGTGTCCAGTGGCCAGTATGTGGGGGTCAGTGTTGAGGACGCCAGAAAGATCCACTAGCACATCCTTTGACATGGCTGGATGACGAAACACATACACACACATGCCACACATAACATAAAAAGCACAACAGCGAAATACAAACACACAAATAAGATTAACAAATGGACAGTGAAGTTCAAAAATAAGAACGAAAACATGAAAGATGCTTTGTCATTTCTGGTTGGGTGAACTTTTCGCATGATCCCGGCGATCACATCAAACGTCGCCATGGGGACAGATGTGAAGGGAACATTCTACTTACACAGAGGCACCTGCTTCCTGCTCGGAATGGTTGCCATGGCGCTCGCGGTTGCGTTGGCAGGGGCGTGCTCCAGTAAACTAGGGGCAGGCACTTTGGTCTCTGCTTTTGATTGGTCGTGACAAGCGGCTACAGCGATGTCCTGCTGCTTGCTCTTGTCCAGCAAGTCCCGCCCAAAAAAGGCTTCCTGGGGGGGGGAAATCAAAACGGCAAATCAGAAACCTGGTGTGTGTGTGTGTGTGTGTGTGTGTGTGTGTGTGTGTGTGTGTGTGTGTGTGTGTGTGTGTGTGTGTGTGTGTGTGTGTGAGAGAAGAGAAGCATTCCTTGATGAAAGCTAGACTTGTATCTTTCTCCCTCTCCCTCCGCTCACCTCTA
>OOFB01016663.1:0-11202 GCA_900323305.1 Trachyrincus murrayi | reverse complement strand
GGGCTTCTAGGGCTTGTACAGGAGAGGGTGGGGCTTGTACAGGAGAGGGTGGGGCTTGTAAAGGAGAGATTGGGGCTTGTACAGGAGACGGCGGGGCTTCTAGGGCTTGTACAGGAGAGGGAGAGGCTTGTACAGGAGAAGGCGGGGCTTCAAGGGCTTGTACAGGAGAGGGTGGGGCTTGTACAGGAGAAGGCGGGGCTTCTTGGGCTTGTACAGGAGAGAGTGGGGCTTGTACAGGAGAAGGCGGGGCTTCTAGGGCTTGTACAGGAGAGGGAGGGCTTGTACAGGAGAAGGTGGGGCTTCTAGGGCTTGTACAGGAGAAGACGGGGCTTGTACAGGAGAAGACGGGGCTTGTACAGGAGAGGACGTGGCTTGTACAGGAGAGGACGGGGCTTGTACAGGAGAAGACGGGGCTTGTACAGGAGAAGACGGGGCTTGTACAGGAGAAGACGGGGCTTGTACAGGAGAAGACGGGGCTTGTACAGGAGAAGACAGGACTTGTACAGGAGAGGGTGGGGCTTGTACAGGAGAGGGAGGTGCTTGTGCTGAAGAGGATGAAGCCTGTGGCAGTGAAAGTGGGTGCTGTGGCAGCGAGAGTAGGGCCTGTATAGGAGAGGGCAGCGCCTCGATGGGGGAAGGTGGAGGCTGCGAAGACGAGGGCGGGGCGTGTGGAGACGACGGCATGGTCTCAGTGTAGCTGATGGGTGGAGTCTCTGGTGGGGGCAGAGTCTGTGCGGGGCTTTGCATTCCCAAAGCATTTGAGGTAGAGTCCTCCAGAGTCTTGCAGAAGGAGCAAGTGTAGCTGTCGGGATCCAATGTGTCGACCTGTCCAGCGCACTGCACATGGACAGACCTAGAGATCACACGAAAATGGTGAAAATGGTCAGATTTACATATGGAATGGGTTTCGAATGCGATGCAACAGGTGTATGTTTTTTGTGTGCTTATGTATAGCTGTGTGTGGTTGAGTGTGGTTGTGAATACTGTACCTATAGCAGGTCCAACAGGTTAGATGGTTCTGCATGGAAGAGGGATCTGAAGGCTGGTCGCAGAGTGGGCAGGGCAGGCCCGGGTCACATGACTCACACATAGACAGGTGATTGGCCCACTGGCCTGATGATTTCACGCCACACCGTTTGCACACTCGGCAGTTCTGTGGACAACGGGGAGAGGTGATATAAACAAATAGATTCCATTACCAACGATGACTATAAGACCTCTACGTTCAATGAGTAAGAGCAACAGTGTTAGCTCACTAGCTTAGTGTAGTGTCAGTGCACTGTGCACCATAGAATTATGGAAAAACCATGGCAACGGATGCCCCATAGCTATGTAGAACAGTAAGCGAGAGCATTTAACTGTAGATATTAAAGTATTTTAATATCTACTTAGAATTCCCCATGGCTAGCAACAGACACTGCAGCCGATCTCCCAGGGGAATTATTCTACCATAAGTCTTTCAAACGTGTTGACATGTATATTCTCTTGGTTTCTACCCTGTGGCAATGTGTACTTGAGCTGATGTGTCTCTGTGCTAACTAAGTGTGTGTGTGGTTCTCACCTTACACCTCCAGCGGTTTCCAGGCGTTTCTTCCAAGGCAGGTGTGAGACAATGTGTGTGATAGGCTTTATCACACCACTCACACACTAGCAGCGCATTTTCATCTCCTTGCAACCTAATACACACACACCCAAATGATATACCAAATGTGAAATGCACAATAGAGCGAACAAGGTTAAAGAAATATGCCATAAACAAGATTGATTATTAATAGTATTTTGTGTGTGTGTGTGTGTTACCTGCAGGTCTGGCAGACCCTACAGCGAGGACACTGCCATCCAGCCCTACAAAGAGGGGTTGGCGTTATGGGGGGGTCCTGGCAGCTACCATGGTAACGGTTACCACAACAACAACACATCAGCTGGTTGCCGACATCACCCGTATCGGAACACAACACACACTGAGACGAAACTAGAGGACAAGGAAGGGGGATAGAGGGAGAGATAAATAGAGAAAGACAGAGCAACAATGTTAGAAAAGCAGATTTTAAAAAAAAGTGTCCAGACAGTATTTGAAAGTGAGTGTGTGTGTGTGTGTGTGTGTGTGTGTGTGTGTGTGTGTGTGTGTGTGTGTGTGTGTGTGTGTGTGTGTGTGTGTGTGTGTGTGTGTGTGTGTGTGTGTGTATGTGTACCTGCAGGTGTATGTCGGGTACAAAACGTGTGTCTCTGCTCCCAGTCTTGGTGTGCCCCTGCTGCTGCAGCACATGGGTAGTGGTAGCTCCGCCCACAGCCTGTCTCCTGGCAATGTAACGACGCCCCCAGGCGATGACAGAACACACACACCTGGATAGGACAGTGGAAATGTGTTTGTTGATCAGTGATGCAGACTTCAACTAAAGATCAGGTCGATCCAGAGGACCAGCACATCAGTTAACTCGGTTTTAACAATGGTCAACGTGAAATTCATTTCACTTCGTCATTCATACCTGCGTGCTTCCTGAGTCGATGGCTTTGTCGACGTAGAGCAATGATTGGCCCTCTCCTCGACACACCCCTTCTGACCAGGATGCACACTGCAGGTGAGCACAGCATTGGCCTAGACACACGCACACACACACACACACACACACGGTTAACACCAAAATACAGACACAGGTTGTGGTTAGGCAGCCTATTCAGGCAGTTGTACATGACTCCATTCATACCTCTTTACCACCATGCATCTGGCCATCTAAGCGGCAAGCCAATCAGTGACTTCATTATAGCCAGGCTTTTTCATCACTATTATACATGCCTGACTAGACCCATTAGTGTGCATGTGTGTGTGCACTCGGAAGCTGTTAAATGGGAAGCCATTTCCAATGCAGTCTGAATTGTGTGTATTATAGTAACTCAAGTGCATCAATTCATATTTCTGACTTTAAAATTATTTATCTGACTTTAAAATTACTTTTGTTAGTTCCAACACTACCATGAAAAGAAAAGAATACGAGTGTGTGTGTATGCGTGTGTGTGTGTACCTGTGGGATCAAACAGTGATTGGACGTTGATGTCATGGGGCAGCCCAATAGCACCCAGTTGTTGTATGAACTCTGCGGAAGACCTCTGGTCCATCTCCTCATCTGAAAGACACAACATTGAACAACATTACCGTTACCATTACAATGCATCTCATAGTAATCCTGCAAAGAACCAATACTTAACAGCGCTTAAGAAATGCCTAAATACATTTTGCTTATTTAAGTTGTACCAAATTATCTTAGTGACTCAATAAAATATCTGGCCTGTTTCTTTAATAGTAAGAAAAAACCACTGTTGCATAGATAAAATCATTTTAACCACCATATCTATAAGGACTAAACCACAAGTCTTGCTGGCTTCAAACACTTCGTTGCGTTTGCAATAATGCATTTTAAGTTGGATTACCTACCGCCCAATCATTCTCTAGGCTCACATTTGTCCTTTCACACGTTCAACACGGACGGCATGTTAACAGCCATCTTTACAGACAAGCTTGGTTTACGCCAGCAGGAGTGTTTGTTAATGGGGACAATCATTGTCAATTAAGACACATCCTAATTGGCTTCAACATTCAACGGTTGCTGCTTGCAATCTACTCACCATTGGAACCAGAACCATCTGGACTCCCACACCTATAGTGAGATGAGGATGAGAGATGGAAAAAGAGAAAAAAGAGCTTGTCATCCACTATTTATTAATACTAGTCGATACCATAAAGATAATTAAGCTAGAATGATAATGTAGTCTATCATTCTTAATCATTTTTTATCAACTAATGAATGAGTTCACAAATTCCCCCAACATCTCCATCTATGACTACTCATGCCAGTTCATAACTTAATTACCATAAATAAATAAAAAACGGTTACCGAAGGAAACGAGCAATGCTTGGAACCACATGAACAAATGCTTATTGTAAAGTGTTTATCATTTCAGGTGAAAAACAGAAAACCCAAAGAGCCATACGTGGGAGCTCCCTGGTGGACGTGGTAGCAGTCGTCATGGCAATCGTTATCGCGGTCCGGGGAGGCTCGTCGGTTGAGGATGTGGAGGGGAATATAGCCAGGCGTGGGTCCAAACACCACCAGGTGACCCTGACCCAGGGGAGGGTCGTCACCACGGTAACAGAAGGCACACTGCTTTATTCTGGTGGGGTGGGGGGGGGGAAGAGAGAATAAGAGTCTATAGAGTCGTATAGCTTTCTGACGTGCCACACTGTACTGGAGCCTGTCGGCTACTGGTCTGTAGTAGGCACCAAGCTTACGAACCATGGGTGTAGCTAGTAATACTGCAGACCATTAATTAGTCAATCTCAAATGAATACACAAAAAAGACACAAAACACAAACCGATGAAAAAGCATAGCTGTAAAGGCAAACATAACAGAGTGCTCTTCTTACTACTCCTATTAAAAGTACTTCCTCCGGGTACATACTACATACTTCCAGGTACGTACTGTACTTTTCCTGACCTACAAAGCCCACATTGTAGCCGTGTATGCGTGTTGCTAATTGACCAACTGATGGCGAACGGCAGCGTGCCTGACCACAGTTACTGACTGGGGTGAAGATCGCTGTGGAGAATTGTGAACCAGATTAAATGAAATAGCCTAATTAGATAAATTATTAGATGTTTTGTGAAACTACACATTGTTTAAGGTTAGCTCATTATATTATTAAAAGCATGGTGTAATTCAATGTATGGCAGGCTTCCGCCATTCATATCTCGGGAGAGATGCTTTTCTCAGAATAAAAGAAAGCTGCTGTGCAAGGCAAATAGTCACTTAACTTTGTGGCATAGTTTGCATTGTTTCCGTTGAATATATTAAACAAGTCACCAAGTATTATGGTTGCTTTGGTCTCTCCCAATTGATATTTTCCTAGTTTTAAGCAATCGCTTAAAAGTTTCTGCTGACAGGAAGCAACAGGGTGGCTCTGTGACTTAATAAAACTACCATCGAACAATCTGTCACACCCATCTAAAGTGGACATGGGCCTATCGATGATAAAAATAAAAATAAAGCGTTACGAGGCGCTAGCAGAGAGAAGGGAACGGCATGTCAAAGACACTCAGCAGTTACAGTAACAGCCAATGAGAGTAGAGCGTACTACGAGCGGTAGGAAGCCAAATATGAACAATGAACATCAATAAGCAGAGCATAGGCAGTGATAGTCCAAGCTCCACGCTCCAATAGCGGTACAAATAACTCATGTTCACGGCAATCTCTATCCTCTGCTTATACGTCTCATCGTTGGCTAGTTCACCTAGTGGTTGCTGAACTGGTTCTACCAATACTGCATAGAAACAAGCACGTTCCAAGTTGTATCAGTCACGCGGGACAGAAAGGAACAAAGCCTCGTATGGAAAATAAATAACTACAAACATCTTACCGTTTTTTGGCATGCCCCAGGGAGGGGGCCGGGGAACCTCCAGAATCGTCCGACAGGGAACAGTGAAACAAAGGGGACAGAGAGTCCTCCTCCTCCACAGGACTGAAGCTCAACCTGGGGCACGGGCTCGGGCAGGGGCTGGGAACAGGACTCTGAAGCATGGGGCTGTCGCTCCCTCCAGTGGTCTCCATAGGCACAGGACTGTGAGGACAAGACTCTTCCTCCACAGGGCTGGGGCTACCGGGACAAGAATACTCCACGGGGCTGGGGCTACCGGGGCAGGGATCCAACACAGGGCTGGGGCTACGTGGAGACTCTTCCACCATGGGGTGGTGAGGACACTGCTCCTCCACCACGGTGTTATCGCCCTGTGGAAGACACTGCTCCTCCACCACGGTGTTATCGCCCTGTGGAAGACACTGCTCCTCCACCACGGTGCTACCGCCCTGTGGAGGACACTGCTCCTCCACCACGGTGCTACCGCCCTGTGGAGGACACTGCTCCTCCACCACGGTGTTATCGCCCTGTGGAAGACACTGCTCCTCCACCATGGTGCTACCACCCTGCGGAGGGCACTGCATCTCCGCAGGGCTGAGGCTACAAAGACAGGGATCCTCCATGTGGCCGGGACTGGGAGGACAGGTGTCTTCCGCAGGGCTCCGAGGGCATGTACCTTCCATAGGCGTAGGGCTAGCAGCACAGCTAGCCTCTACAGAGAGAGGACTAGCGGAACAATTGCCTTCCATTGGGCTTGGACTATGAGGGCTGGTACCTTCCTCCATGGGGCTAGGACTGGTGTTAGACGTGCCCTCCATAGAGGTCAGAGTAGCATCGCAGGTGACTTCCATGGGAGTGGGGGAAGGATTATGCGTGTCCTCCAACGGTGTCGGACTAGCATCAGGGCTGGCTTGGTGATGTTCCCCAGGGTCAGGCTCTGCTCTGGGGCTAGGGACTGGGCTACTAACGGGGCTGTTCACTGGGGAAGCGGGTATGGGATCGGCTCGGCCCTCTTCTCCATGATCAGAAGCTAGTCCAGGGCAGGGCTCCAGCTGGCACTCGGTGCCGACAGACGGAGGGATGGGGCTGGCTCTGTCTCCGTCCCCAGGGCCGGGATCTGGGTTTGGGCTCGGCACCAGCAGGTCATCCTTGGAGAGCGAGTCCTGTTCAGTGTCAGATGGGGCGGGGTCAGGGTTCTGCTCAGGTTGCGGACTGAGCCTGTCCTCTGTGGGTTCTGGTTCAGGATCGGGATCTGGATCCGGTTCTGGATCAGGTTCTGGGGTGGACTTTCTTCTTGAAGCTGATCGTCGTCGGCCCACTGGCTTCAACTCTTTAACCTCTGTGGAGCAGAGAGCGAGCGCGAGTTAACAACGGGTTCCCACCAACAGACAGAACCCTCTGACATTCTAGTATGATAAACAGAATTGAACTGAAAGATGCAGTGTGGAAAACTGCAAGCAGCATTAGTGTTAAGCAAAGTACAACAGCTGGTTTCCATAACAACCATCTTTCATTAATGAGGCACACAGATGTGCCACGCAAGTACACACCTGTTTTCTGTGGCGTTTTCTTTGCTGTTGGACTCAGGGTGTCTTCAGCCTGATTTCTACTTCGACTCCTCCTGCTGAAGAGAGAAAAGAGAAACACAAAAACACAAACATTAGTTTATGTACCAAGTTCTGCTGACTTTCTCCAACTTAATTTACAGGATTGACAAAATCCTCTCCCCCATCCATGCAGACCATATAGACTTGAATTGTGCCAATGTAGCACTGAGTTAAATAGTATGTCATCCTGGTTTGTGCCAGGCATATTGTGCTTCTGAATTTGACAGGGTGTCCCTTCAAAATAATCTTCAAACTTGCTTAACCACACGCATGTTCAGTATGACAACTCGCCAATCAGAGGTCTGTTTCTCAGCAGGGGACATCTCCTCTCGTAATGCTTTGTTCAGTGGGGTGCTGCTGAGTGTGCCATTACTCGAGGTTTACATTATAATTATTATTTCCTGGACTCTCAGATCCATGTCAAATGTGTCTCATGCTGAGACTGAATGTGATTGTGAAATATTCTTTATAGAACACCAGCAATAATGTGAACCAACCGATCCATAGATTAAAAAGGGCACACCTTATTGGTGATTAATTATGACAAATGACACTGCACATAACCAAGAGTATCCAAACAAGTCTCTCTCCCTGTGTGTGTGTTTGTGGGTGTTAGGGACGCAAGAAACATAAAAAAAAATTCTAATCGAATACGCAGTATGCTGCTATTAAGTTCACATTCAGTTTTTATGTCGGGACCGACCTGGCGGACGGTCATTATTGTAAAACCTTTTGAACGCGGGGGAACTCTGCCTACCCCGGCCAGCTACTAAAACGTTTGGCGAACGAACCTAATTTATACAGCGTCTCAAAAACAATGCATGACTGTGCAACGGTGAAGGCTTCACCGTATCAACATATAAACATAATATATAATATATTCACGAGATGTCGGAAAAAATGCATACAAAACGATTTTCAGTTACAATATTTTTGTAATTGTTTATGTGTGTGTGTGTGTGTGTGTGTGTGTGTGGAAATTCGACACCAAGATTAATGTGGCTTTTGGACCTCGGAAGCTGAAGCTGAGTCAGTATGGAGCCGATCCAGTTGAAAGGTTCTGTTGTCTTGCACATCGTCTGACTGTCTCTCTCACAATTCTATCTCCTGATCTTCCACAGTCTCCGTCTCTCCCCCCATTGTTCTCCACTACAGCAAGGTAATATGTACACACGGCACGCAGGCCTTTTCTCACACACACACACACACACACACACACACACACACACACACACACACACACACACACACACACACACACACTCTCTCTCTCTCTCTCTCTCTGAACTACTGCATTATGCAAGAAGATGAGTGCTTGTGTTTCTGTGCGTGTGTTCTCCACATACATATGCATATCATTTTGCAAATGGAGTGTGGTGTGATGTCTATATGAAGGTGTGTGTGTGTGTGGAAATCTCCATATGCATTTGTTCACATGAGTAATGTAAATCAGACTGATGTTGACAGCCCAACATCAGTCAGTAGAGACACGTGATTTACATTCTGATACCAGGCTATACGATGCATTACTGCATTACTACTTAAATAAAAAATGTTTCACATTATAAAAATCCAAATCTAAAATGCACATTTTTACAGAGAAAAAGGTGCACTAGTTAGTCAAGACTTCCAAAGTTAGATTTGAACTGGCCACATGGCAATTTATTTTACCAAAGTATTCTGAAAATAATAAAATAGTACACCATTTAAATTAATAGACAAATTGTGGTTAGGATTAAGACACTTTGTTCAGGCAGCAAGCTGAGAAATACTTTGTCCAGTTGACCCTGATGACCCTGCATCATGACCTACTATTGGTCCACAGAACGCCACACACAAAGAGACAAAAGAAACAAAGCAGTGCGTGTCTGTAATATGACTCCTTGAGGTACGCTTAGGCATAAATGTGTTTCCTATGTTTATGCATGAATGTGTGCGGCCTATGTTTATGATTGACTTTTATGTAGTGAGTGCGTGTCTGTGTGTGTATGAGTGTGTATGTTTGTTGACAGGCCTGAGAAGCTGTGCTGTGGAAAGTAGTTCCAGTTCTGGGGGAGGGGACGATGTTAAAACCCGGACTGGAGTAGCTGATTGGCTGGACTGGAGCCACATGTACACAGCTCCTTTTCTCCTTCTCTCGCTCTCACACTCTCGCACTCTCTCTCTTCTTCTGCTTCTCCCATCCCCCTCCACCCCAACCCCCGACCACTCTGCTGCTTACCCAGCATGCAACTTAACCACTTCCTTTCCAATAACAGCACGCTACAACACCAACATCCCCCTGGCCCTGTACAAATAAGGCGTGTATATGTGAGTTAGAAGACTTAAAAAAATAAAAAAATTCAACAACAAAATTTTTTTATAGAGAAATTAGATAAATAGATAAAGGAAAAAGTAGCAACAGAGAGACATAGGCAGCGACAGAGAAAGAGAAATTGTTTATGGCTCTTGAGATGGCCCATCCATTACATGATACACAGATAACATATTTATCGCTATTGAACTTGTGATGCCCCTGGTGTCTCTATGGGCATTGCTGTCTGCTTACTGTGTACCAGCATGTGACATTGAATAGACACCAACACAAAGTCATTTAGCAGCGTTTCATTGGGGATGTCGGCCATAAGGAAAACAAAGAGTTAGCCTTAGTCGGTCATGGCCTTTAACTTATGACCTTTAGAATGTTGGCCGAGATGAACGCCAAACGCAACCCGTGAGGTAGAAAGTAGACTTGCTAGTGATGCAAATGCGTAAAATATTATCCCAGTTATTGCACTGCAATACCTCAAAACTAAATCAGTGGATTCAAAGGAGAACCGAACAGAACTGAACCATAGGGTTGTCATTTTTCATTAACACAGCCTTCCTCCAATCACAAAGACAGGACTTTTACATTAGGTCATGGTCTCTGTTTCATAGTGTCAATCTGTGTGCATGCTAGGGAATTGGATGCATAGACACACCACTCAATTTACTGACTGCTAGCTAGCTAACTCTCTGGAAAGTACCACAATGAACCTTAATTGGTGCCTGAATCGTACGTGTTAGTTCACCAACTCTACGTGGCAATAATGATCACACGCAGGTCTAAAACACAGCAAAAGAAGAAGCTTCACAGACTTTATTGTCAGGAAGTTGCTCGTACATGACAAACGTTGATTTTTGTTTTACTAAAAGGCATGTGGATACAAAGAGGATGACCCAAGCTGTCCGTAGAGGTGCAATATTGGTGAGTTTATCGCCATTAATACAACCAGTACAATTCATGAATACTGCACTCTATGGAGGGAATTGGGACAAAGAGGTGATGCGAACGTCACTTGCGGCAGGGCAGAGCATACAAAAATATTTTCTGCCTTGTAGAAATACCAAAAAAACTCTAATCGAATACATGGTCCAAATCTCAACGAGTAGGTAGTGTAGGTGTTTTTTGTTTAAAAGTCTGCAATAGTTCAAAAGTCAGTTTAACCTGTATTTTATACAGTCTATATGCGTTACACCCACACTCCACTGGCCATGCAGTTTTGACATGCTTTTTACTGTCGTAGAGCTAGTGGAATACACTTTTAAACAGCGATTTTAATGTTATATCCATTGGGGACATTTTGAAACGTGAGATGTATCTGGTTTAATTGTGTTTATTTAGGCTATTGCTTAGGGCAGGGTACTTTGTAATTTGCCTATTGTGTAGAAATATTGACCAAACAATGGCTCTATAGAGAGGAGTGCTGCTGCCCGACGGTTTCGATTGGAAGCCCCGTCTCCTGGGCAGGTATACACCGCTAGACACACGGGACTCATACCGTCTCCTGGGCAGGTATACACCGCTAGACACACGGGACTCATACAGTCTCCTGGGCAGGTATACACCGCTAGACACACGGGACTCATACCGTCTCCTGGGCAGGTATACACCGCTAGACACACGGGACTCATACCGTCTCCTGGGCAGGTATACACCGCTAGACACACGGGACTCATACAGTCTCCTGGGCAGGTATACAACGCTAGACACACGGGACTCATACCGTCTCCTGGGCAGGTATACACCGCTAGACACACGGGACTCATACCGTCTCCTGGGCAGGTATACACCGCTAGACACACTGGACTCATACCGTCTGACAGTGTCTTTAGTTCCCCACATCAGATCGCTGTAATTTTGATCGTGAATATTCAATATCTTTC
>OOFB01016657.1:15590-26967 GCA_900323305.1 Trachyrincus murrayi | reverse complement strand
AGCAGGTGAAAGAATCTGGTCGCGGTCGATAAGACCCCAAAATACTTCAAAAGGCATTCCTAAACCCCCCCCCACCACACACACACACACACACACACACACACACACACACAGAAAGTCGGTTCACATCGAACGTTGTGAAAGTGGCAGGCCATCTTTTGTTCGTGTCAAATAAAAACATATTCCTCTAACTGAATTCGCATCCGTTGGCAGCTGATGCAGTTTACAACCGTTTCACTCCTCTGGATTGATTCATTTGAAATGTCTCATCTTTAAACTGTATCCCGGCATGTATATGCGTCTGTCTGTTGACTTGGCACTATCGACTGACGATATGAAAGGACATGAAGGAGACCTGTTGTGGTACAAAAAAGTTTTCTTTGTCAACAAAATGTCTAGCAATTTTTTCTCTCATCCTTTTTTTTCCCTCAATGATTCTTCCGGTGTTCTTGGTCGAACCAGCACACTTTCACACACACACACACACACACACACACACACACACACACACACACACACACACACACACACACACACAGCCAGTCCTTATCTTGCTCGACACGGCTTGGCACGGAACGGTTCGGTTCAGCCCTGTGAGAGCCAGGGCTCAGACCACCTCAGGGCCCATGTGGATCAGAGACCTGCTTTGCATAGCCCAATTATAGGAGGAGGAGGAGGTGGAGAGGGGGAGAGAGGGAGGCCTGGAGAGACTTATCGGGCCCCTGGTTCTTTCCTCCACGTATCTGCTGTTGCTGCCACTTGCCCCCGTGGCCTGAATGTTAAGTGAGTCTGTGGTGAAATTCATGCTGATTATGCTGGCCTCTTTTCCCCCCCGTTGCAATGGAAGGAGGGAGTGAAAGCAAAAAAAATACAAATAAAAAACCTCTTTGAAAGTGCATTAAGCTTGTGCTTAATAAGGTACGACATTACACACTCCCGTGCACACACACACACACACACACACACACACAAAGACACAGACAAACAAACTATGTGTTTACGTGTGTGCAAGTGTCTACATCTACGTAGGCCCGTGGACGTCTGTCCGAAGGAGAGCGCATGCTTGTGTCCATTTCAGTTTATTTCTCAATGTTCCCGAGTGCGTGTATGACCGCGTATGTGCGAGTGCATGCCGGAGTGTGTGTGTTTTTCTATTCCCCGAGCGATCGATTGTATTGTCTCGTCCCATGCGTGGATTGCGCTGCTGCGCGTGCTTGAGAGAGAGAGAGAGAGAGAGAGAGAGAGAGAGAGAGAGAGAGAGAGAGAGAGAGTGTGGAGGAGGAGGGGTGAGGAGGCTAGGGGCTGACCTTGGGCTGGAAGGCTCCTTGCAGCGAGCTGAAGGGTCCTGTGTGCGGGATCAGCGGGGGCATGCCTGGCATGGTGGGGGGGTAGGAGGGGAAGAACTGGGGAAGAGACACACACACACAAAACTCCTGAACTCTGAACCCGAAAATAATAGATAAATAGAACATACATACATAGAGGACTCAACACACAGACTCACACACCCACACACACTTAAAAAAGGACATCATTCTTAGGGCAATATTAAAACACATGGTTTTAAAATATTCGCCGTACAGAAGCTGGCAATTTGAAAGAAATAACTTACGTTTGAATGTCTGATGAACGAATTGTCCAGTTTGGGGGCGTATTTGTCAAACTGAAAGAGAGAGAGAGAGAGAGAGAAAAAAAGAAACAAGACGTGTTAGTCCTGGAGAATCATGTGACACTTTAAAGAAAGGCTACTTTGAGATGAGTAGATGAGTCAGTCACTGTACAGAACAGCAAACAGAGCAGAATTGGCCCTCTGGGGTGAACCGAGGTTTGGCCTGCCCCAGTCACGGGCTACCGTCAACGGCCCCAATAGATCAGCACTTCAATGGCTTCAACTGTGCATGCACTTCGCTCCAGGGGACTGTACAAACCGAGAGGGCCGGCATGGATTTTCCAGACGAGAACACAGGAGGGGTGTGGGTGTGGAAACCGAAGCCGGTCCACGAGAACCACCATTGCAACAGACCGCCGAATTATGTTGCCATTAAACTGGAAAATTTGCAGCAATGTGAATGTAATTGCTTGTGATTGCTATGGACCTTTTTTTATGACAGGCAGTGGCTGTATAAAAGGAGCTCGTGTTTTCAGGAAGGGTATTTAGGAGCAGACTTGAAAAGAGATTTATAGTCCGAAAACTGGCGACACTTTCGGCATGTTATATGGGAGAGAATACACAAAATCCTCATACGAGTTTGAATTAGTCTTTTTATGGCTGAAATTGGATCGGGCGGACGGCATTCGCTATGGCTCGTGGCTAATCTGGGCCAGCTCGGCGTGAAAATGGTATAACCTTGAAAGGCTGGATTTGTGTAATGAAACATTTTCTGAGGCAGAGCTTGTGACTAACTGAATAATCACAATTAGAACTGAACATGAAAAGCCTACGGTCGCCTAAAAGTCTTATGTGAGCCTTACAGATCACGTCCTCAGCGCATGGCACTGGTTATAAATGGTTATGAAATTGAGAGCGAGCGCTTACGAGAGAGAGGGAGACAGAGAGATGAATAGGGACTTTGTTCATCTGTGTGTAAGCCAATACTGCCCCTCTTATTCTCCACCCGGGCTAATTGCAACTGACAGTAACATATTCCAATTCCGCAAATACACAAACCATTCGCAGGTACTTTTTTTGTAAGTATTTTTTTTTCGCCGAGACTTTCTTGGCAGGCGGGCACACGCTCTGGGTTTACATAAAGCGGTGATGGGGGAAAACGAGGTGGGAATGAATCAGAGTTTCTGTGAGTGTGTGTTGAGTGTGAGGTAGAGCATGTCTCCAGTGTGGAGGTCTCTCTCTGGCTGTTTGTGCAGGGACTCGGGGCGTGGGGGGGGTGGGGGGTCAGAGGGCCCCCGCCAGTAAAGCGGGGCCCTTTCACATCTGCACACAAAATGGCAGCCGCCGGAGGAGGAGCAGCAGGAGGAGGAGGAGGAGGAGTGGTGGTGGTGGTGGCGTGGTCGGGGCTCCTCCTGTTTTTGTGGGGGCCGATAATGGGCCTAAATCAAACACAGACAGCCTATTGAGAGGAAACGGCGGGCCAGCTTCCGAGCTCATTAAACAGGTCGTCTGCCTTCTGAAGGCCCCGCTCTGTTTAATGTCCGACACCGGGAGAGGGTTACTGAACTGCTTTATGGTGCCTGTTAAAATCTCCCACTGCCGCCGCCTTCCTAATTTATGGCCCTGTCACGGCTTTATCGTAAACAGCTTTGGATAATTAAAGCTCGATATTTCAACTTATAACAATTAAGGGTGTTCCTCACGGAGAGAGACGTGGCGAGGGGGAGCAGGGACGGCGAGGCTGTTAAGAGAGAGAGAGAGAGAGACGTCGGCCGTGTTCGGTTGGCAAGGCAGCTGCTCGAGGGCGTGGAACAATAAACAAATGCGGAGGCTTCATAATTTCATTAATTACAGCCATTAGCCGAGGGCTGTTACATCACCGAGATGACACGGGGCGTCTAGAGAGCAGACGAGAATTACACAGAGAGAGAGAGAGAGAGAGAGAGAGGCAGAGAGAGAGAGAGAGAGAAGGCAAGAGCAGAGAATGAGATTGAGAGCAGAATCACAACAGGAGTATACTAAGTCTGCCCCTTGTGGAAAAACCAGTGGCAACAAAATCCACAACAACCACAACAGCAACACTGCTCATGCTCGGGTAAGTGCGCTTTACAGAGGGTTAACACAACAGTGCGGGTATTAGGGGGATGAAAGAAAGGAAGGGGGAAAGACATCAGTTAAGTAAAAACATTTTCAATGAAAAGAAAAACCTCACAAAAACATTAAAGGCAACTCAAATTCCCCTCATAACAACACAACAAAACCGAATGAATACAAATGTGTGTGTGTGTGTGTGTGTGTACTCTATGGGCTGCATAATGCCATTATTAGCGAGAGAGGAGAGAAAAAAACACACCTCTTTCATCTTCAAAGAGAGGCAGCGTATGAATAACGGCTGCCATGTCGGCAGCGAGCAGAGAAGGAGAGATCGGCGAGAGGCTTTGGCTGCAGTGCCGTCCAAATGAAGTCTCCATGTTTATCTGACTCCGTGCCATAAATACCAGGGCTTTGATTCTCAATGTGAAGGATTGGGGATAATCTTCAAGCCCCCGCACCCCCGCACCCCCGCCCTGCTAATGTGTCCACAGGCTCTTAATCAGGGGTGGGGACGTGATGGATTGGATCTATTAGAGTAATGCCAAATTGCTACAAATGGGAGTCCTGTCTGAATCGACTGTCGGAGATCCCCGCGCATTTTAGATGATGAATGAAGCAGTCATAACTCCCCCCCCCCACCCACCCCCCGTGTGCAAGACACCCGGCACAAGCCTCACTTTGATAGCGGAGAGAGGAAGCAATTAGACATTATTATCAATCAGCAATTAAACAAACATCATCAAAAGAGTTTGGAGCGATGTCATCCTTCTATTACTTTCTGCCGCGAAGGGGCTCAGCAGCTCTGTGTGGATGCAACGGCGGGGAAAGGGGCGTGTCACAAAGGGAGCCGACGTGCACACACACACATACAATACACGCGTGCACACACACACACACACACACACACACACACTCGCTGTTTGGATTTAAAGCAGGGCCATATGAAAACAATTGGGCGAAGCGATGCCTGCAGGAATTCTGCTTCTGGATCCCAGGCAATAAAATTCAGTTTTCAAAGTTCAGACGGAGGAGGATGAACACAGAGGAGCAACTGTGCTCCGCTGCTCCGTTGGACTGAGATCACACTGAATTTGGATGGAAAGCAAGGCGTGTGTTACAAGTGGGGCCGACACCAGCTTCAGCTATATATGATGTAGTATATGGCTGTATTAGTATGGAGTATACACTCCCATAGTATATGGAAGTGTAAGAGCAGTTGGATGACGGAGCCAGGCGGTCCAGCGAGGTATCTATGTGGGGACATCTGGGCACAGTCCTCCCTGTTGTCTCGTGATCTACCTGGGGGACTGGGAAGGCTCTTTGCGGAGACAAGATCCAGCAGCATTTCATTTTGAGGTGGGAGTGCTAGGTGTGGGAGTGTGTGTGTGTGTGTGTGGTAGGGTGGTGGTGGTGGTGGTGGTGGGGGAGGTTTCTGGAAGTGAACCTTTGGGATGCGAATTCTTTGGGAGCTTTTTTATTTTTATTTTACTTATCCTCACATTTCGGGCTTGCGCACGCACCATGGGGGGTGCGGTGGGCGGGGTTAGGACGGCGGCCACCGGGGGCAGACTGGCGGGGAAGGGCGTGAAGGTGTGCTGATGGGTGTGTTGGTGCTGGTGCATGTGCTGGTGTTGGTGAAACTCGGCCCTCAGCAGCGAGACGGGGGCCAGCGGAGAGGCGGGCGGCCCCCGGCCCCGCTCCGAGCTCTGAACCAGGAAGCGGTTGTTCAGCTCCTGCCTCAGGAGGTCATGCTCTGTAAGACAGGAAAGCGGGGGAGGGGGAGGGGGAGGAGGCGGGGTCAAGGGAAAGGAGGGGATGAAGGGGGCGGAGCCAAAACCAAAACCAAAACAAAACAAAAATATGGAGGGAGGGGAGGTGAAAGGGAGGGTTCGGGGTGGGGGGCACAAGAAAAAAAAAAAAGGCACGGGCGGCCAGTCAGTCTTCACAACAAGAGAAGAAAGGAAATAGTCACCTGGCATTCTCTGTTTCTCCAGCTCATGCTGTGAGGGTTTTCTACGTGGGAACTCATTGGTGGTGGTAAGAGAGTTGCCTGTGACAATGTGCCAATCAGAATCCCCGAATGAGGCTGGCAATACATGATTGGTTGGTTGAATGATATCAACAGGCTGGTATCTAAAGACAAGAGAGAACCAAGAGTCATCCCAGCAGAAAACACACACACATACACACACAAACACTGCCTCCATCAGAAAGGCAATGTGTGGCTGGTAATTATGAACACATTTTGGGAGCCATCACTACTGGAGACATGGATTTATTACAGTCCAAGCTGCTTATTCCCCACGGTCCTAACTGTGAGGGACAAAAAGAAAATTACAGAAAAACATTGTTTGTTGTGTTTGCACCAGCTAAACAGACAAAAGAGAAAGTGTTTTGTGTTGCAATGTCTCCAGTTGTGATGATTATCCACATAGGTTGCCTTCACTGCAAGACTCCAGTGACCTCACCAGCTAGCCCAGCCCCTTCAGAGCAGCTTTGAGTGGGATGTGCGGTTACACCCAGTCTAACTCAGTCATGTGTGGTTACATCCAGTCTAACTCAGAGTCATGTGCGGTTACACCCAGTCTAACTCAGAGTCATGTGTGGTTACACCCAGTCTAACTCAGAGTCATGTGTAACTCAGAGTCATGTGTGGTTACATCCAGTTAACTCAGAGTCATGTGTGGTTACATCCAGTCTAACTCAGAGTCATGTGTGGTTACACCCAGTCTAACTCAGAGTCATGTGTGGTTACACCCAGTCTAACTCAGTCATGTGGGTTACAGCCAGTCTAACTCAGAGTCATGTGTGGTTACATCCAGTCTAACTCAGAGTCATGTGCGGTTACACCCAGTCTAACTCAGAGTCATGTGTGGTTACATCCAGTCTAACTCAGAGTCATGTGAACTCAGAGTCATGTGTGGTTACACCCAGTCTAACTCAGAGTCATGTGTGGTTACATCCAGTCTAACTCAGAGTCATGTGAACTCAGAGTCATGTGTGGTTACATCCAGTCTAACTCAGAGTCATGTGTGGTTACACCCAGTCTAACTCAGAGTCATGTGTGGTTACACCCAGTCTAACTCAGAGTCATGTGTGGTTACATCCAGTCTAACTCAGAGTCATGTGTGGTTACACCCAGTCTAACTCAGAGTCATGTGTGGTTACATCCAGTCTAACTCAGAGTCATGTGTGGTTACATCCAGTCTAACTCAGAGTCATGTGTGGTTACATCTCAGTGCAGCTGTAAAGCTCTGTGAAGTGTTGATGTCGTATGAGCCATATTCTGATGAGGTCATTAGAGTGATCTAGGCAGTGCACTCCTAATTGGCTGAATTTCAGAACTGTATTTGACCCACAAAGCACAATTTACTAAGGTACATCAAAAGGAATACACTGATTTCATTTTTTGTTTTCCTGTCAAATGAAAACATGTTCAGGATATAGGCAAAATCATTATGAAAGTGCACAAACTATAACTCAATTAACCACGTATTTGCATTACATAAGATGTAACAATTAGTATAACGCTCTAGTACACAGGAAGTTAGGCTCTACAAATGTTGAGCAACAGTTTTTGTTAGAGGGAAATATAAATAAATATATGTAAATAAATGTAAATCAGCAGAAGCTGCTTACTTACCAGATCAGTGAATGAAAGATTGTTTTGTAAAGCGTATTGCTAGCTTAGCTCATCTCTAGGCATGGAGGAACTTGTTTTTGGTTAACTTTTCCTAATTATTCTGTTATGTGTCTATATGCACAGGCTACAGAGAATACAGTTCTGGATGAAGGGAGAAAAATCGCTTTGACAATGGCTGTGTAAGTATGTGAGATGCATTCATTAATGATACATACATATCTATCCATCCATAATTATCTATTCAAATGTGAGAGTGGCCACAACAGGATGTTAGGATAAGATATCTTGCACACAAGACCTACCATCTATTTCTATCGAATAACCCATAGCCGCTAACCAGCGCATGCTGCTAACTAGCATGCTGCCAGCCAGCAGGTGTGTGCACTCACCTGGGTACGGGGTGCCGGCAGGGTGCCCAGGGACGACTAGGCTGTTGGCGGGTAAGGTTGGCGGCGGTTGCAGTGTGGCGGGGTTTGCGAACATGGCCGGATGGCGATGTGTGGGGCTCCGTAAGGAGGAATAGTGCGAGGTAGAGAGGTTGGCTATGGACAGGGGCAGGGCGGGGGCCGCCGAGGGCAGCCCACTGAGGTGGTGGTGGGGGGACGGGGGCAGGTGGTGCTTGGAGAGCCCCACCGGACTGCCTCTGTGGCTGCTGGTGGGACAGGAGCAGGAAAAGCAGTTAGCTCACGCTAGACACGATATACATACATTAGCATAGCTACTGGCTGGCTCACCGATTAGCATAGCTACTGTCTCATTGATATATGTTAGCATAGTTACTGTCTCACTGATACATGTATATGTTAGCAAAGCTACTGTCTCATTGATATATGTTAGCATAGTTACTGGCTCACCAATATACATTAGCATAGCTACTGTCTCATTGATATATGTTAGCATAGCTACTGTCTCACTGACAGTTTTTAGGTTACCAATGTTGACATTTATGAATTATTCATTGTTTGTTTATTAGGGTTGTTGACAATTCCAAATATTTGTGTGAAACACATTTCAGGTTCTTAAACGAGTCAACAATGATAAAAACTGTGGCAAGAGCATACTCTCAGTGTGGAAGATTAATGTCTACCCAAACAGTGAAGGTAATGTACACAATAACATAATAATAATCGTGATCCCGCGGGTCTATATTGTATTAATCTTAGCATTGTAACACGGTTTCCTATATTACTTTCTGCATTGGGCCGAGGGGCAAAAATCTAAGCAAACAGCAAGTAGTTGTGCATGAAACAGGTGACACAGTTGTTCATGCATGAGAGAAAAGGGAGAGCCAACGCTGGCACACTTGTTAATTGGTTATTTAGCAAAACTTCCACCCTAATTGGTTTTCATTAGGGCTACATCATGAGATTAATTGAGTTTTTAATGTTGCTTAACGAGCAACTAATGCAGCATCAATTCAGTAGACAGGAATCCCTTCTATAGACTTTCTATAGCGCTCATTAACATCCTGTTTTAAAACCCTGATTAGTGAGCAGTAGTTAAGCTCAACAAAAGCTGTTTAAAATGATGAGTGAGTACAATCAGCCCCTGCCTGGTGGCGTTGGAAATAAACAGGATTTCCTTAAAACAGACTGATGATCATCATGCTGGCTTCTCCATATATTAGCCTATTTTGTCTTCTATTAATAAGCAATGAGTTCTGTATAAAAAAAAAGAATCCTAATATAGGATCAAATTTGACCTAATAATGATTCGTTTATATTCGAGGACAGTCTGTCACCCCTTAAAACACTACACCGTGATTACGCGACGCTCATCATTAGTAAAACGCGTTTGCTCCTTCTGCTTTGGAGCATAGGGATGTGGACGTGTACCACGAACTCTTATCCGTGTTAACTGTACTCGTATGGATGTATGAACGGATGTCCTACCTGATGTCCTGCAGGCTGGTGTACTGCAGCGGGTGGTGGTGGCTGATGATTGGCCGGGCGTGGTGGTGAGAAGCCGGGAGCAAGCGAGGCTCCTGGTGGCCGTGAGGAGGGTGAGGGTGAGAGTGAGGGTGAGGGTGGGAGTGAGGGTGAGGGGGGTGAGGCAGGGGGTGGCTGTGGGGTGGAGCCCTCAACAGGGGCGGGGTGGACGGGGGAAGCAGCAGCTGCTGTGGCTGCTGCTGCTGCTGCTGCTGCTGCTCCTTCTTCTTGAGGCTGAGCGGTGGTGGCGAGGGGAGCCGGGCCCTTGGGGGCTCTGGAGGAGGAGGCGCGGCTGCGGCTGCGGGGGCGGGGGAGCCCGTAGGCGCCGAGGCCGGGGTGGGGCTGGGCACGGGCGGGGAGAAGGGCACCTGGCTGATGCTTTGCTCCTGGCTGCGCTGGAGGCCCGAGACCTTGGCCGAGCTGCAGGTCTTGTTGGGCTCAGGAATCTCATTCACTGGCACACCTGAACAAACGACAGAGAAGAAAACACAAGCTCTATGAGAGGGTGAAGGGGCAGTATAGTCGAGTGGTTAGGATGTTTGACTCCCCCCCGTCGGAGGGTTCTGGGTTCGAGCCCTAATATCAGCAGTGTTACCTGTAGGCATGCCACGAAGCTAAATGCCACAAAAAAGTGACTTTGGAAAAGAAGTGACTGCAGTAGTAATAGGTAAGGCTATAAAAAAAAAAACCTGCAACAAAACAAACCAAATCTCGAACACTTCCTGGTTGAAATGAGAGGAAATGAGATAAGAAGCAGCAGTGGAGGCTACATCTCCAGGATAGCAGCAGCATTGTTTCCTGGTGGGTCCCCTGACCCACGGCTCCTCTCTCCGTTCTCTAGGTTTCATCAAGTGTTTAATCAGGTCATTTTCATGCTCCACTATAATCAGATGATCCAATTTCTGCCGGCGATCCAGTCAGTATGAATAAATCACAGCTAATTAAAGTTAAATGTCGACCCCTTATTCGGGGGCCTTGCTGAGCACGCAATCTGGCATGAAATAATTATGTTTCCATTGTGCTCCGAAGACGGATCACAGCCCCTTTTTGTTTCGTGGCCTTTCTGCCACAATAGCTATCTAGACACAGAACTATCCTCTCTCCATCATATGGAGGATGTGTAAGCCTACTCAACCACTCCAGCCATGTCCCAGTGTCTTCCAGCCTCTCGAGGTACGAAAGCAGGAGGAAGGAACTTTTGACAACTTTAACCGAGACATTCCAGCGGTGCTTCTGAACACTGCCAAAGCTGGCGGCGGCAAACCAAAATCCACTTAAGCACTGCGGAAGCACGCCGCATGCAAAAGACTATCTTGCAGCGAGAGGAAGTTCACTGTTGGAGCGAGTCGGATAGAAGAGAAGAGAAGAGAGGGAAAAAAAACCAGAGCGGCAGAGACGAGGGGGCTCTCAGAGCAGTTTTAATCTAGTGCGGCGGGTGCAGTAAGACTTAACAGTCAATTCGGATGATTGTAAGTCGTGCCTCAATTAAAAAAGCTCCCACAGGGCATCCTCAACAGTCGCAGAAAGCGTGAAGAGCCCTGGAGCCCCCATCACAACAGAGGGAGTGCGACATACTGCCGCTTAATGGAATATCCACCGCCTATTAGCGGCCTGCTTCCACTTTGAAGGATGCAAGGACCCCTTTTTTTTTTTTTTTCAAAGGGGACATTACGAAGGCAGAGCAAGGGGTTCTTGGATGTTAAAAAATGTCCCGATGTTTGTGGTGCAGGCAGAAGGTGTGTGCGGATTTTTTACATAGAAATCATGGTCACCTGGACATGCGTAGTCCCAACATTTTTTTTTTAAAAAGGTGTCTGAAGCAGATATTAAAATATTGGTAGAAGTTTTAGGGGCCATGTCTCTGCATGGGTAAGAGGAAAGTAAGGAAGAAGAGAGAGAGAGAGAGCGACAGACAGAGAGAGAGAGAGAAAGAGAGTGAGAGAAGGGGAGAGAGAGATAGGGGGAGAGAGAGCGAGAGAAAGAGAGTGAGAGAAGGGGAGAGAGAGATAGAGGGAGAGAGAGAGCAAGTATCCACAATCAAAATGTCGCCCTTGGCGGATGTTGCCGTGGCAACCTCTTCTCCCAGACACAATACGAGGTGAT
>OOFB01016656.1:22743-32963 GCA_900323305.1 Trachyrincus murrayi | reverse complement strand
CCCGGCGGGGGGGGGGTGGGGGGGGGGGGGGGGGGGGAGGGGGGGGGGGGGGGGGGGGGGGGGGGGGGGGGGGGGGTGAGTAAAATACATGAAGAGGAGAGGATCAATTTTATGACACAGACAGGCGTTTCGTTGAAGGGTGGTGGGCTGAGATGAAGATTGAGTTTTACAAATAGTGCTTAAGTGTTTTACAATGGTAGGAATTGAGATCTAAGTACTTGAGGTCATGAAGCGAAATAAAAAGGCTATTTGCTTGTTTAAACGTCTTCTATTCTATTCTATTCTTCTATTCCAGCGGCGATGGGAGCGCTTGATGGGATGGTTTTCACAAAGTTCAGCACAGCAGCACTTAAACTGGTGTGACACACGAAGAAGAGAACAGCCCAGATTGTATTCACTGTTCCTCACACCGTATATACAACACTTACATCTGGCATTTCCGTTGACCAATAGCATGCATCTCTTCAGTTTTCTTGTAGTACTCTATTTACAGACTGTAATTATCAAAAGGAAATGTCAAATGTCAAAATGTGTGGACACCACTTCGATCGTGGCCTCTGGGCAGATTTGGATGTCACGAGTGAACGCACAGCAAACCAAAAGGTGCTTTTCCAGTTGAAATTGCTTCCTGTATTCCCTTCCGCAAAATGTAATAATCATATTCCTCAAACAAAAATTGCTATAACCTTTAGAGAAATAGAGGTCCTTCGACTACTTTGTAAGATTACAGGCGGTGACATGCAGTCTTTGAACCCAAAAAATAAAATGATAATAATAGGTAATATACATGATCTGCATTCTCGGGTGTGTTTTTGAAAGCCATTATCCCGATGCTAAAGTTATTTTAAATTAGCGTTCCCATGGATGGTGTTCCATTATCATAATGATAGTTTTATTTTTCTGGAAAATGTTATGGCACGTTATCCTGAAATATGAGTTTCAGAGTGTTGACTTATTCATGAGGCAGAAGTTAAAGACCTCAAAGAGAATTGAATAAAATATGAAACTCTCCTTATCCCCCTCCTCCCCCCCCCCCCCCCCCCCCCCCCCCCCCCCCCCCCCCCCCCCCCCCCCCCCCCCCCCCCCCCCCCCCCCCCCCCCCCCCCCCCCCCTCCCCCTCCCCCCTCCTCCCCCCCTCCCTCCTCCTCCTCCTGCCCCCCCTCCTCCTCCGCCTCCCCCACAGCCCCTCTAAAAGCATGAAGCCTGAGTGTGAGCCATCCCTAGGTAATGAAGTGCTGGATTCAATCAACAAGGACCCTCCAACTCCCACGGCTTGCCGGGGAGGAACTACAGAATCGTTAACTAATCTAGACAGGGTAAACTGGAAGAACATGCCCTTTTCTTCCCCTGGTGGTTTAAATTAGGAAGGACTCCACGGAGCGTACATCACAATCTGGGAACGTTGATGCAATGCTTCAAACGTGGTATCTAATCTTGGTTACTGAGACATGTTTTGGTTTCAGAAGTACTACAAGCATGGCCTTTTGCAATGTAAATGCTGAATGCAATGTTAATGGGATCTAAACGAGACTGATCCGATGAGCCACCTGGCAGCTTGTTGGACAATTCCCCCGAGGACCCCCAGTTACCGCACTAACCGGTGTCCAGATTGGTCCAGTTAACCAATGGCGACAACTCACAGAAGGAAGTGAGATGCTCACACATACAAATCGATTTCCGAACAATACAAGACGTCCACGCGCATGGAGACCGCACCACGACACTTCTATAGTCCTCCTAGCGTGATTTACATTCAGCGATACACGTGGCATTACAACACTGATCATATACATGTTGGCCCCACACTTTCAGCTGTGTTCCTGATGTGTGATGTCATGGGAGTTATCAGACATCTCGCCGCAGGGCTCGTTGGTCGTATCTGAAGAAATCATAACAGATAGCGACCCGGTGGCCCGCTAACATCAAAGGTTGGAATCGGCTTCATCTGTTGTTGGGTTCCATCGTTTCATGTTTTCTGATTAAATTCATTGCCGTTTAAGAAAAAAAGAAAAAAGGAAGAAGAAAAACGATTTTTCTTTTAACCGCCCACCACAGGCTGGTTTAAGAATATCGGGAAGATTGTAAATGTCAAAGAAACCAGAGCTTGGAACAACTTCGGAGCAGGTTAGAAACATTTGACTAAAGACTACAATCAAGCTTGTACCCTTTGAGTCTGCTGCCGTGCAAATAATAGCAGTGGAGACGCGTGTGAAGATCAGGTGTTAGGAATGGTTTGTCACCTTCGGTGTTGAATGCCTAAATTAACTTTACAATGTAGCACCTAAAGGGCATGAGTGTAATGCCATATGCTACAAGACCCGTCCCTCCCTGGACGAGAAGATGTGGATAATAACTATTTGTGAGAACCAAGACAGGGGACCAACAGGTTTGTCAAATGGAATACTTCACTCACACTTACATACCAAACGTATGACTTTCCCCGCAGTTGAAATCACACTGTATGTTTAGTTTGCATGTGGACTGACTGTAACCCTCCTTGGTCCGACAGAAATATTGGTCTAGGAAAGAATATTGTGACACTGGTCAAATATAATAATCACATAGAAGGCTCTGAACAGTGCTTGAAGTGGAAAAAAATAAGTGCCAGTACTCCCCTTATTCACATGTTGGCGTGTGTATCGGCCGGTATCAGCAAATCAGAGTAAAATGTAAAAAAGAGTACCGGCCCACTTCGAGCATTGGCTCTGAATGATGTGGCACCGGAGTATTTAATTGAGCTCCTCAACACCGTACTGTCCAAACAGGCCCCTCAGGTCTGCCAGTCTGGGTCTTCTCACTATTCCAGAGTCCAGGTTAAAGACGATGGGTGATGGAGCCTTTGCGGTACAGATCTGCTTTTAAATCTCATCTTTAAACCTACTTTTAAAGAAAGCAGCTGACAGGTCAGCTGTTTTTTTTAATGTATTTCCTTTATTGAGAGTTATTTGGGTGTGTGTCTATGTATATGCATATATGTATATGTGTGTGTATGTGTAGGTATGTTGTATGTATATGCATATATTTAATCAATATTGCTTGTGGGTTTTTTTTCTTTCATGAATTTCCTCACCTTGGTGAGGTGAGTGACTGAGTGACTTTCAGATGAATGCCATTAAGGAGCAGGTAGGGGGTTAGGCGTCGTGCTCAAGGTCCAACGCCTACAGGTATAGGTATGATATCACGTCGTATAATTTGACTACTTCCTACAATGTAAAGTCCTTCAGCAGACGCTGTTATCCAGAGTGACTCACAGTACATTGTTCGATACCGTGTCATTAAGGAGCAGGTGGTTAGGGCACCTTGCTCACGGCTGCCTACAGGCAGACGGTGGATATTGGGGTTTGAACGCAGAACCTTTCTCCAGGCTGGGAGTCAAACACCCTAACAACCACTAGACTATATATTTAGCGGTATTTGCCAGGAAAGATAAAAATGGTGCAGACAAAGTCAGGGGAAAAGCAGCTCAAAGTCTCGGGGTGAGATACTCCCACAGCATCTCACCCCTAGACTTTGAACTAGAATCCCAATCTCTCCTCCTCCTCGTCTCTTACAGGCTGACCCTGACTCCGCATGGCTGCTGCAGCGACGCTGCTGGGGCTCGGAGTTAACGCTTCAGCAGGCTAGCCGACCAGCAGCACCCATCCACGCCCGGCCCTGGCAGCCCCTCCACCTCACCTCCGCGCCTTGCGAGTGTAGCGAGCGGCTCAGCGCGGGACGAGGTTCAGCGCTAGTCGGTGGAAAACGGCTAACGCGGTTATCGCTGGGCTAATTAGAGTGGCGTGACGGGAGGTTAGCGGCTAATTGCAGACGTTCCGGCGGACCGAGGTGCTGGGGATGTGGTGTTGCTGTCACAGGTGAATCAAGTTGAAGGCTTGATGCCAGACGTATAGGGCTATCTAGGGCAGAAGTGTGCAGAGATCACTGCCTTGCTCCAGAGCACCCAGTTCCTCGTCACCGGTTATCAAAGGGCTGCCTCCTCTGGGAAGGTCAAAGGTCAAAATGGTCTGGTTGCTCAGATGGAGCGACATGGATTGGAGATGAAAGCGTGACACCCAAGTAGTCCACTAGGGCGTTTCCTGGAATAGACTACTCCCTTATATGTGGTTTTTACGTATACAAATATATTCTGGTATATATTATTTAATATATGATATATATTATTTGCTCCAACACGTCTTCCTGATGTAAAACAAAAGGACACAGACAACATATAGCCATTAACTTTTGTTTTTGTTTGTTAATCAAAAGGATTCATAAATAGTTTGAGTATATACACCATTTTACATCAGAGGCCAGGTAAATAATGTCACTTTGATATTAAACTCCTCTTTCCTATAAGAAAAAACACAATCAAAAACAAACAAACCCAAACATACCTATTCATTATCTTTTCAGTTGCGAGTGCAAAACCGCTAAAAAGGTCCATTACCTAGCCAGACTCAGATCAGTTTAAGCATGAGACATAAAAAAAAAAAAAGGTAGAAAACATTTTCTACGTATATGCAACAAAAACGGACATTCAAGATGTGGAAGAACCAGGACAAAAGTAACAAACAGCAGCTTGAAACTCGGTGTCGTAGGAACGGGGAAAACGCGATTAGTCCTGAGAGTCCCTGTTGAGCGGGATCTTTCCAGAACTCTACCGTGTGTCGCGGCCAGACGGGCTACAAAAGGTACACGGCGTGCGGAGCCTTCTGAATCCATTAGGCGAAGCTTGGCCGCACGCTAGCCCTTTATCGTCCATTAGCTACCTGTCTGATGAAGAACCCTTAGTGCCTTCATTAGAGGCCCCACTCAGGAGTCATTGTGGAGACACGATTTACCCAGCCGGTCCCAGAGGCTCGCCCGAGTGTACTCTCCGCTTATTTTATTTTTCCCTTTTCCCTCCCAACATTGTTACGTTAAAGTACATTTCAAACGGAACAGAAAAAAAACAACAAACTAACACAGACACTAAAAAAAAAATAAAAAAACCTGCCCCTCGAAAATAAAGAACAAAAGCAAACACTGGACATCTCCTTCAAGTTCTTATGTTTTGGACAAAGACGTTGTTCAAACTCGCCGACGGACCCCGTCTCGTCTACCGCGGCCCGCCATATAAAACCTAAAACCCAGTCCCTGGCCATGTCTGCGGGTCTTCAGCCTCCTCGGTGTGCCATTTGGTCGCCGTCTTTGTTCGCCGTCACTGGTCACCGCTTCTGGTCTGGCGCTAACACCACCCCCCCCCCCCCCCCCCCCGCCCCGGGCCCGGTCTCTAGAGGCCGGGGGGACAGAGCGGGCGTTTCTGCTGTTCGGCTGCGATCGCCGTTCCGTCATCACCAAGCGTTGCTACGCCACGGCCGCACCGCTGCGGGCTACTTGCTAACCGACAGCAGCAGATTAACCTGCAGAGCGGAGAGGCGGTCGGGAAACACTCGTTAGCGCGCAAATCCTACGTCTCCCTCGACTCACAGACTTATAAAAACCTGAAGGTCAAAGAGATTGTGTGTGTGTGTGTGTGTGTGTGGCGGTACGTGTGTGTATTCTTAAGCAGTGTGATCTAAGGAAAGGGCTGCTGTGAGGCTCACCTGCTCCATGGAGGGACAGGCTATGATCTGGAGGTCTTCTCCACTGTACTCCTCCTGCAGCAGGGTGTGCACCCTCTGGAACACCTGCTGGATGTTGTTCTGGAGAGAACGATAGAAAATACACGATTGTGTTATCAAAGCTACAATCAGCAGTTTCTGCCCGTTGGCTTTGTTTTAGTTAAATTGTGTTTTGATCGAGTCTCATGGTTCTCGTGCATCTGTTTGACTACTGGCCTTTCTGCTATAGAGCCGAATGCATGAGAACCGCGAGACTCAATCAAAACACAATATGAATCAAAACAAAGTGGGGCTGATGGCAGTTGGTTGAGGCACAGCACAGGACAAAGGCCACACACACACACACACACACACACACACACACACACACACACACACACACACACACACACACACACACGAATAAGTGGAGGTGTCCGACTTTAGACACCATGGGTCCACACTCCACCGCTGGCCTCTTTCTGCACACCCACCCTGACAGGCTTGAAAAGGATGAATTCTGTGTCTTTGTTGGCCAAGTACAGCGACATGCTCTGCAAGGTGCCCGGCAGCTTGCCCTTCATCACCCGGTAGGTCGCTGTCACAATATCGTTGATCTTTGCTGAAAAGAAAGAAGAAAGAAAAAAAAGAATAAAGACGGGGGAAAATAAGAGGAATGGGAGGAAACAATAGGACACAAACACAATAAAGCAAAGAGTGATAGGAGCTGTACCGCGCTATGCAGGGTCTATGAATTATGATGCCGCTGACAATAGTTTTCAGTATGAAACGAATGGTACCTGGCTGAGCCCACGGTTGCTGGGAGAGATTGTACGTGGGTCCGCCTTGGATAGCCATCGTTTTAAGAGCTGCCACCTGAGCAGAAACAACACATCTCAGACCACATCTCGAGACGCGACGAATCCATAACGCTGGAATGAAGTGTTCCCATTATCGATTAGCAACAACTTCTTGACATTTTGCGCTGGTTTTCTGCGATCAGCTAATAATCCAAACTACAGTTTCCGAAGGTTAAAGAAATCACACAGACGCACGCACGCACACACACACACATACGCACGCACACTAGCAAGCTGAAGGTCAAGGCGTGCAAGCCGGCGCCCGAAGCTAAAGTCTGCCTCGCTTCCCATATAAAGCGCTAACGGCTACCTTGGTGAGGAGCTCCTCAAGGTTTCCCACAAAGATCTGAGTCTGCTGCTGGATGAACTGCTCGCAGCCCAACTTGAGGTGCCGATCAACGTCCTTCTTGGAGTCAATGTAGTGCTCCTTTATCTCCGGTGTGCCCTGTGGGAGGGGGGGAGGGGGGGGAGACGGAGATGGGAGGGAGGGACACAGACAAGAGATTTACCGCTACCGAGTGTCGTTTGCCTAAGCCGGGGTTGTTATCAAAGCCCAGGAAATGTCTCTCCGCTCTCTTACCTCCAACAGGAATTCCAGGATTGCGTTGTGACTGTTAAGTCGGAAGAACCTGGGAACAGACCTGGGGTTGAGGATTTTGAAGGCAGCCTCTGAGAAGAAAAAAAAAAAAGGAGGCGGGAGGGAGGGAGGAAAAAAAAAAGAAAAAAAGAAACAGGATTACATGATGAGTTGGCAAAGCCTGAGAGTGCCCCCTGGTGCCGCTGGGTAGTAATGACCTTGGCAGAGAACAGAGGAAGGTGACGGGAGGGGGCATGTCTGCCCTCCTCCCTCCTCCTCCTCCTCCTCCTCCTCCTCCCCTACCACCCTTCCTTCCTTCGTCTCCCGCCCCTGAGCCTTGTGGTTAAGGTACATTATGGGGACTTGGAGTGTGCTGTAATCCCCCCCCCCCCCCCCGCTTCTTTTTAATTGTTGGCATCAGTGAGCGCTATCGGCATGAGTTACTTAATGGCCATGACGATGTAATGAGCGGCGATGCGGAGCCTAACGACGTGGCATCACACCTCCTGCTGACTAGCTCACCTCTGGTTTTCTTCAGGTCCAGCGAGATCTCTTTGATGGCAAAGTCGGTATGGAAGGGGGCGATCTGCTCGCGCATTATCAGCAGGTGTTTGATCAGGAATAGCTGTCCGTCTACTTGTGTCTGCGGAGAGAACGAAACACGGCCCTATTAGAAAACCCGTGGCAGGCGGTCGGCACGCTGAAGGGCACCGCTAAGCTAACGGCGCTACAGAGAAGACATTAAAAAGAAATTGATTATTTTCTAGAGGGGTGGGGGTGGGGGGGGTGATAAGGTAGGATTAGCTATAGCTACAAAACGGGGACACAATCGATGCGGGAACAGAGGGGTAACGGCCGACGCTTATTGTTTGGCGAGTGGCTTAAATGTCGGTGGAAGACTAAAACACAGGAGTGGAGCGAGAAGTCATCCAGAGACGGACGTAGCTGCGTACATTTTTTGGGTGGAGGCGGGTCAGTTACCGCAGATATTGACTGCAGGTTTGAAGGCAGGCGGAGTCGATAAATATAAATAATAATAAAAAACAGGGTTGGCCGAATGCCCCGTCGAACGTGTGATAGCATTCATGAGCATATCGGTTAAAAGCGACACCCCGCGACAACGCAATTAAGGCAGCGGTAGTCAAAAACATCATTAAAACATTATCAGGAAACAGAAATCCACTCCAATACTGCCATTCTGACCTACTTATTATAAATAGCACAAACGGTCGCTTGTGCAACCGAACGAAGAGGAGCGCCCTGCCGCACGCCTCTACGAGACAACGCGAGACTTTCCTCGCCCAACACCCAACCCCCCCGCCAACCTTGTTTCTGAGGATGAGGTCGGAGGCCTTGAGCAGCGACTGGATGCAGGCCGATAACGCCTCTTGAGATAAGCCTTGGAACACGGCCCTCTGAGGGGGAAACAGAGAAGCACAAACAAACAAACGCACGGATCACTTTCCACGCATCCCCCCGCCGGACGGAGATTTGCCGGACGGCGTTCGAGACGGCGGCCACTCACGTCGATGCAGCGGTACAGCTTGGAGAGGCACACCAGGGTGCGGCGCACCGTGGGGTACCACATGCCGTGCAGGTCGGCGGGGGAGACGGACGACCGCAGTCGCGACGCCTCCGCCATGCCTGAGAGTTTCAGAACAACACAACATTTGATCAGGATAAACGCCGGCAGTGTGGGAAACGGCTCACTCGTTCCCCCGTTCCCCTCTACAGCGAACACATAGGGGGAATTCAGACACTCGTTATGCACCGGAAATCTATCGCTGTGACGTGTTATCGGTCGTATGAACAAGCCGACACGTGTTGGGTGATGTCACCCTCATTAGCATAAAGAACCGTATCTCTATTGGATGAGTAGTGCACTATATTAGGGAACCAAATTTGTACAGGGTTAGGGTTTCGTATTTCGGACAACTCTACAAAATGGTGACATCCTAAATAGCGCATATAATAGTGCATATATGGGGCCCAAGTGGACCAGTCCGAAGACACTAAAGAATACAATAAATAACAAAACAAGCCCGCACTTGCGCCGCTGTTCCTCCTGGAGTCGGGGTCCTCGAGGTGTACGTCTGAGAACGACGAATCCTGTGACAGCAGTTTCATCTGCTCCTCCTTTAAGCTCTGTGCGATTCTCTGTAGAGTCCAGACAAATCACCCAAAACAGCTTTTAATGCATGTTAAAAAACAGATAAAATGCGAGGGCCGAAGTTAGCGGTCGGGAGAGAAGACGAACGTCCCGGCGGTCTGCTTTTTTTTCAAAAATCTTTTGAGCTTTTAAGTTTCAATGTTAACTGCCGAGAAATTGAAATCCTTGAGTTCTTATTGCCGTCCTGCCCTACGAAGAGGAGATAAAAAGAGCACTCATACTGCGAGTACAAATCACGGTGTCCTTCTCATCGACGTGTCAGAAACATACCGGCGGTTACTTCGTGTTTCCCAAATGGGGACAGGGATGCATTAAAGTGGGCCAGTGTTGGTCAGTTGATGGCCGGCTAATGTGATTCACAGACGATAAATGATGCACGGGCATCAAGGCAGGGCAGTCGCACATACTTAAGCAAACTATATATAGTCCGGTAAATTGTTACTTAACATTTGAACAATTAAGAAGAAGAAATGGAACATTACGAGGACGTGTGAACGCCTAATCGTTTCGAATAGTCAGTGTGCCCCTATGCTATATAAAGAACCAGACGTTTATTTTCTGCTGGTTAGCCAGGAGCGGTCTAAAATCTAAATTGTCTCATGCTGAAGCAGGCGCAGTCAACTTGAAAAAGATATTATCACAGCGCATTTCACTCACTAATAGCTGACGGAAGGCTATGGCATTGATATTAAATTACACTCAAATAAGAGCACTTGAATCAGACCTAGAGCTCCTTTAATAATACTAGTATATAAATAACAGCTCTTGAATGTTACTTACAGCTCCTGTAATAATACTAGTATATAAATAAGGGCTCTTGAATGTGACCTCCAGGTCCTTTAATAATACTAGTATATAAGTAAGAGCTCTTGAATGTGACCTCCAGCTCCTCTAAAAGCTCTACAGGACACCAATAGTGAGGACACTTGCCTCCATCATCTCCAGTTTCTCCGGGTAGGCAAGGTCGCCCGGGGCGGGGTTGTAGCCGCTGATGTCCGTCTGGATGTAGATGTGCGTCCGGTACACCAGCCTCTCCTGGACATCCTCCA
>OOFB01016656.1:12017-22723 GCA_900323305.1 Trachyrincus murrayi | reverse complement strand
GGGGGGGGGGGTCGGGTGGGGGGGGGGGTGGGGGGGGGGGGGGGGGGGGGGGTGTAGACATAAGCAGAGGTCAGGGGAATGTAATGGGCCTCTGTGGGAGGCAATGTGGGGAATCATTCACTTCCAAGGTTGACTGGATTGAGTTTTGTATGAATGACTAGGCAGGACAGGAAATGACATTCATTTAGAATGGGATGAGAGGTGTATGGTGCAGCTTCCTCGTGACACACCACCAGGCCTTCCCTCCGTTTAGCTGAAACAATATGGGGGAGTCCTCATGCATCACCTTGTATGGTAATTCAAAGACATTCCCGCACATTTCAGAATGTGCGGGTCTAAAGCGGACAGCACACTTCAAAATAAGTGGATTTTACTTCAGCTGGCCGAGACCGGAGAAGTCAATCCGGTTTCGCTTTGGTCACTGATGCGTGTGCATCCGCACGCCGGCTTATGACTGGTGAGAAATGATATTATGTGTAAAATGTAGTGTAGCACACATTCAAAAGTCAGTGTTGAGCATAGTTTGCAGCTCTACATTTAAAAAAATCGGGACACATCGGCTGCATAACTGCCGATCCCGATGGCGTCAAAGAAGTCCAAAAATCCTGGCAGCGCCTTTTGGACCGTGTATTCGATTAGAACTTTTGGGTATTTCTTGCATCCCTACTCTGCACAAATCTGTCCAAAACTGATGCATTCAAGTTACCTCTGATAAGTTAGTCTATCCATGTCCCCTCCCTCCCGAAGCATGCTGACCGCTTTACTTTGAATACACCTTGAGTAAACACACTGACTAAAGCCTCACTCCTCCTCCCTGAAGGTTAACCATTAACGCGTTCACGAGTTCAACCGGGCGTGATCGTCAAGGCGTCGGGAGGTTGCTCCCGGGAGGCGCGTCCCGGGACCTTACCGTTGTTGTGGACGTGGTCGTCCAACATCTCGGTCTTGAGGATGCTGCAGAGCTCGGACAGCGTCTCCAGGTGGATGATGTGAATGATGAGCGGCCGCAGCACGTCGTACAGAGACACGCACAGCTTCTCCAGCAGCTCGCTGCAGACCGAGACATTACACTTTGGTTTGCACTTTCAAAATAAAAGCATTACAAAAAAATATAAATAACGGCAATTATAAGAAGTGCATAAAGAGTAGCAGTAGTGGAGTAAATTATTATTATATTATTATTAATTATTATTATATTAAGTTATTTACTCCACTACTGCTACTTTTCTAATGACAAGTCGTTGCTGAATACCGTCGTTTTATGGACTGATTTGGATAGACGACGTGTTTGCTTAGCAATGCAACACATCTGCTCAAACAGTGAAATGATCTGCCATTTATGGCACGTGTCGTAAATCTTCACGCGCGCGCGTGGGTGTGTGTGTGTGTGTGTGTGTGTGAAGACTGGAAATGGATATCTGGTGGAAACAAGCAGATAACCAGCCAACGTGCGTTTGAGCAAACTCAGTCAAACAAACAATAAGGTCCTGTGTGTGTGTGTGTGTGTGTGTGTGTGTGTATAGACTCATACAGACTGTGAACTAGTTTACATGCGGTAAGGGAGGTCTTACTCTAGGCGGGGGCTGGGTTTGGTGAAGAACTCGTTGTAGAGTTGATGCTCGTCCTGGCAGACATGGACCATGAAGGCACAGCCACTGCGCACCTGCAGGGAGGTAGAAGGAATAAAGTGAATAGATCACCAATCGTCTACAGCAGACACACACGCAAATAGTGAGATTAAAGACACTTCTAACTTATACTTGCATACTATTTAGTCATTTAGGAGATGCTTTTTTTCCCAAATAAAATTGGATGGATGGATGGAGGATGCCTACAGGTAGACTGCGGACAGTAGGGTTCGAACCCGGAACCCTTCATCTGGGACGCAAGGCCAGCCCCAGTTTGACAGTGAAAGGTTTTAAAAACACCTCTACACTGCAACAACCCTTTTAATAATAACAACTTAATAATAACTGCATCGAATTATAATTATAATCCTATTATTATTATTAATAATAATAATAATAATAATAATGTGTCTGACCAGTGCACAGTGGTCCTTGCTGTTCTGGCTGGTCAGGTCTGTGATGGTGGAGGTGATGCTGGGGCTGAGGAGCTGCTCCCGCTGGTCCAGGTAGCACTGGTGGACTTCCCCCAGCAGCTGGTGGTACCTGGCGGAGGAGGGAGACATGACATCATTAGATGCATGTTCCATGGGGGAAAAAAAGTAAGATATATATATATATATAGATATATATCTTAAAAGCTAAGTGGTAAAGTGGTGAAATCTAAATAAATCATATAAACCCTAAAGCTGAATTTTCTTTTGGTTCAACACTTCCATTGAGATTACAGGGGTGGACGATGAGAACTTAAAATTATTAACCGTCTGCTGCCGAGCTGTAAAAACAATTTTTCATCCGTGCTTTTGGGTTTCACAACATCACTGGATCACAGGATTCTGTTCCCACGCCATTTCTCTTGATACAAACGGTAACGCCGATGCTGCAGCTACTGATCTAAATGAACTCTGACGAGGAGCGCTCTGTACGTACTCTGGGATCTTCTCCGCCCGCTCCTCGATCTGTTCAATCAGTGTCTGCAAAGCAAAGCCACGACAAACAGCTTCTTTAAACTCTTTCAACATTTGTGCGCAAAAAATGATCCGGGAGAAATCCTGAGAGGGGAGGAGTATATTCATGCTACTTACTCTGACTTTGGGCGCAGCTGCTCTGAACTTCACATAGTACAGGGTAAAGGCGTTGTCTGCGTTCGCCAGGCCCAGAGGATCCTGTGAATAGGATTGCGTTTGACATTTTTTAAAAACACACCGGATCTGAAGACTAGCAGCATGTCATCACTGCAGAACGAGTTCTGCTTACCCGCTTGGTGAGCTGGCTGGTGAGGGTGTGCATAGTGTTCACGATGTGGCTCTTCATGAAGTGCATAGCTTTGGAAAGACAGTGTTTGAACTTGGCCAGGTAGACTGGGTAGTCCTTGAAGTTGGGCTGGAAACGGTAGAGAAGATGCTGAGGGATGCTCATGGGTAATGGACCATTCTCCAAACATTTCCACGCACTAAAACATGGTCATCATCACATTTGTCTAAATACGGATTACAGAATTCAGAATTTTTACAAATCTATGTGATCGTTCATCGTTCACATAGATTTGTTAGGACTTGTACATCAGAATGCATCATGGGAGTTTTTTTCCGCCATATTGAGAGGACTCAAGAGAGTTGTAGTACTGTAAGATCCTAAATCAACGTAAATATACAGTAACCATGGCTAATGAAAACGCTGTTCTGCCACGTCTCGCATGACACCAAGTCTCGCATGACACAAAGTCTCCCTATAATGACAAATTATTTCACGATTAAATATTAAACAATGACCAAAAAACCATTACTACCAACATAACATTCCAATGCTCCTATGCTTCCGAAATGGAGGCGGTCATTGCCTTGATGTGACGTCATGCTGTACAAGCCCTATATGAACTATTAATGAGCTACAAAATTGTATGATAATAATTACAAAAAAAATTATCTCTTTTTTTAAGAATGTGTAGGCATAAGAGGCGTACATTTAAGGTGAACAGCTTAAACTAAACTACTTACATGGGAAGACACATACTCGATGCAGTCATCCAACTTCATCAACATTGGTATAAAGCCTTTGCTGTTTACAGACAGGGTGGGCGAATTCAATTTCTGCAGGGTCAGAGAGACAGAAGGACGTGATGAAAGTGAGTATTGTCCAGTGATACTGAGCAGTACAGGGCCCAGGCTGCAGTTTGGTCTCCGTGTCATTGATTTGAAGGGGAGCTGTCACGCTTGGCTATTTTCTAATATACGAGAGTACCGCTTCATACGCGTGTTGTGAAGGAAAAAGAAAGATGTCTGCAACATCAACTCCCGTTTCCGCAAAAATGTTAGGCCATAGACCCTTTTCACAGAGGGGTCATCGATGGACACACATGTCTCTCGTAACACTAATTAAGGGTCTGTACCAGGGCACGGGTAGAGGACTAAATCAGCGAAGATAACACACGTTGACCGTGGAGCCTTCATAGCACATAGCACAGGTGTAGCCCCCAGCAGGTGTTTCATGTGAGTTACAGCACCAGCGTGGTCAGTGTGTCATCTTTCACCAGTTTAGTCTACTACCTGTAACCCGGTACATCAAAGGAGCAGACCGTTAATTAGTGTTACGAGCGACACCCGTGTTTGTCTTACGATGACGCCTCTGTGAAAAGTGTCTATTGACGGAATTTTTCCAAATCTGACGACATTTTAGAGTTGATGTTGTAGACCGTGATTTTTTCACAACACATGTATGAAGCAAAATAGCCAAGCGTGACAGTTAGCCTTTAGGTGAGAGATGCAAGGAAAATATATATAATTAGAATATTATATATATACTATTATATATATTATATATATATATATAATATTCTACACCTTTTCATGAGAAAGACAATCAAACACATGAAAGAACCATCAGAGAGACTTCAGCAACAATGGACATCTATGGAGAACGTAGAAGAAGTGCCTACCGTGTTTATGTTTTCTAACTCATTAAAGTAGGAGAGTTTCTGCTGTATGCTTTCTGCCAGGTCAACAAGCTCCGACTGAAAAAAGCAAAAGACAATGAAATCCAAAAACAACAGAAAACCAAACCAAACACAACATGTGTTCCTGCAATGTTTACATACTCTTGTGTGCATTCGTTTCTATTACGATGCATTGCTTCTGAAACAGTATAGTAATTCCCTGTTCTCTCATTCCGGACTGTTAGAGATATCGGTATCCATCTCAGCCCACAGAAATAAAAAGCCATTTAGCAGCCAATACAATTTACGACTTCTACCGCCATTAGCATCTATATAGCATCAATCTTAGCCCCGTAGCACAAAAACTGTTTGAGTTTATTTAAATCTTGCTCACAGTACAAAAGTGAATTGAAGCAGAATTTACACAACAGTAAAATAGCACAAGACCACACTCACCTGCTCCTTCAGGAGTTGTTCACAGGCCTCATGCAGGGTGCCCGTCTTGTTGGACACGAACAGGTACTGTTTCTGGAGGGTGTCCAGGTGCTCCAGGGCTGCGTTGACATCCACTAGTATAGCATCACACTGCTCCTGGTAGGAGTAAAAATGCTCCCGCGTTTTCCTGATGGAGAGAAAAATTACAAGCATTGTTTTTAGCGATTGAATGACTAATGTGCACCTAATTCAGCGGTTTGAGAGATGGCAAATAGGGGACACTATATAGGTAAGTGGTTCTCAACTGGTCTAGCCTCAGGTGTTACATGTGTCATTAGACCAGTGGTTCTCAACTGGTCCAGCCTCAGGACCCACATGTGTCATTAGACCAGTGGTTCTCAACTGGTCCAGCCTCAGGACCCACATGTGTCATTAGTCATTAAGTCACGACCCAGAAATAAAAAATGTATTAATATTGCAGTAACCTTCATGTACCAAACGCTGCAACAATTGGGGCTAAACTCAATGAAACAGTAAGCCATTGAAACATGAATTAACATTGAAACATTAGTTAATTCATGAGCTTCTTTCTAACGATAAAGGTTTGACCGCCTCAAAATGCCCCACTTATGGGTCACGACCCACCAGTTGAGAATCACTGATATAAACCATTGTAATCTATCAAAATGTTTGTCCTTCACAAAGCATGCATGACATCCATAAGCACACTTTGAATGATCAGTACAATTGAAGATAACACGGCACCTGTATTTCGCTCCCTCTTCCAGATCCATTTTTGTCTGCAGATTAGCAAACCAGGAGAAAAACTGTGGAAAAATAAAAGATCATGATCACAAATTGTTAACATGATTGATTCCACCGTGCAACCACAGCTACATTATACATTATCCACGTGTCTGTGCTGATGATAAATGCACCTGCTGTGCGGTTTCTATCCTGTCGCTTTCCATGTCAAGCATTTGGAAACCCTTGAGCAGGACATCCTCTGCGGAGTCGGGCACAGCTGTGGTGAAGCCCCCTGCACCACCACAACGCAAGGAGCGCGAAGACAGGCTGCACAAGTCTTCAATGGGCAACTGTAAAACATAAGAGACACCTCGTTTACATGCATGCTACCGCTATTCTCTTTGGCAATATTGGTAATCCAACGTGGCAGAGTGAGTGTAAGCTGTGAGCACAACAACACTGGTGGCTGGCTCTAGCAGGCACAATAAAGACACTTTAGATCGGAGCATATACGCAAGCTACTAACGCGAAGTTAGTGAATACATCGCAAGCAAACCGAGCGGTGCTTTACGCGGGGGGGACTTGCTAGCTTGCCTCCCCCAGCGTCGTGTCTCACCTCTGAGGGGACTGGGAGGCTCTCGGCTGCGGCTCGGATCTCCACAAACGAGTCGTTTTGTTGGTCTGTTAGCGGCGCCGTCGGGTCCGCACGGCGGTCCCACAGTGACAGTTTCTCGCGGATGTCTTTGTCCGTTAAGTCCAAGAGGGACAGATCCGTGGACGCCATCGTTTTATTTCTTGGGACACTTATCAACAAACCAACCAACAACGTCAGCAGCGGAAGGTTACTTCCTGTTCCGGGAAAGTGGGCGGGGCGCCCGCCGGTGACGACGCGGGTCGACGTCTCTGATGATCCGGTTCAAAGACGTTCTCACATTATCGGGAGATCGGGAGAAATATGTGCTTTATAAATGGTCCAATATGCGCAAGAATATATTCAGAAAAGTTTTTTGTTTTCTGTATATTCCCATTTATTATTTTAGAGCTGCATAAGAAAGTCCATCTAATAATAATAATAAAACTAGCAATAATAATACAAATATCGATATTATTATTATTATTGTTGTTGTTGTTGTTATTATTATTATTATTATTATTATTATTATGTTAAATATCAATATGTTTGTGTCCTGTGTCTGTGGACGTGTATGCGCGTCAGCATGTGTAAGTGGATGCGTGTGTGTGCTAGACAGACAGAGAAAGAGTGAGAGTGATATATATGTAATATAATAATATAATGCTGCATGCATTTCAGATGGTAGCCTACATTCAGGGCTGGAGAACATAAATGTATATCCTTCAAATGTTTATCCTTGAAATTGATTAATTTATTATCAGTTTGGTTGGAATTGGCTAATTGTTAGGTGTCACTGTAACAAATGCTGTACAGTACCAGCAGGGGGTGCTCTGGGACATATATTGCCTTTGCCATAACACATTGTTGGCACCATTTTCTTCACCGGTATCCAATGTGTTCGTTATTTTAACTGTTTGCTGCCTCCAAAGCCAAGTACGTGAGGGATTCTCATTGATACAAAACTAAAACGCTTCGGGTTAATATTTAATTTTCCTCTACAGTGTCTCCATTATTCCACTCATCTATGAAGATTAATCCTTTTTTGTCACTTTTATTTTTCTTAGTGTAATGAAATGTGTGGTTTAGAGAAAAAAAGTCACATTTTCATTTTATGCTGTGATGGAACAGCAGCGAAGATGAACTAATTGGATTAGAATTTGATGAAATATTAGTAAAAGATTAAATGTTCCTTTTCCATTCCATCTATCCTCAGGCACACTTTATTAACCAAACGTCTACTTCCTGGTGCTGATGAATACCATGTGACTATTTCATTGAATTTAATTAACTAAAACCACATAATGGAATAGCTTTTCATGGTGAGGTTATATTTAGTCCTAGCCAACAGCAATTATTAATCACACTTTCATTAAAAAGAATAGAAGAAGAAAGGCATAAATAATATTGCCCTGAACCCTGAATATTGTGTATAATACTGAATGTTAATTGACCTGATATCCGGTGTTCATATAAACATATTTGCAATAGAACTCGACCAGAGTCCAGATCCTTGCTATAGCATCATATGGTAGTAATGGCTAATGTACTGGAAGTGCACTAGAAATCTCTCCGCATCTGTGTCTCCAGGGTATCTGGTGGAGGGGTCAGTAGTTCAGGGGCTTTTTTTCTCTCATCTCCAAACCCTCGCATTCTTCTTCAGGCTGCGCTACTGTGGGACAAAAGCCATGTCACAGCCAATCGTGTCATATGTACACGTTTACAATGGCGTCGCGACCCACCCTTTAATGGAACATCTTTACATCAAGCAGAAGAAGTGTCTCTATTTGAGCCTCGTTTGGTTTGCTTCTTAACGGTGGCTTAGAGGCTTAGAGAGGAAATAAGACATGCAAACAGTAAAATGAAGACATTTTTTATTAGATCACAGAAAAACAAATGTGCAAAAATGGTGGTGCAGTGTTAATTTGACAAGGACTCCCAGCCTTTAAAATTAGACTCGAACAAATGGTTCATATTTTGCTGTGTAGGTTTTTGTAGCCTGTGTTTAGGTTTTTGTTGCCTTGTATTTACAATTACAATTGCATTTTTACTTTCAATTAATAAATACTTGACATCTACACAAACATTGATTCCAACTTTGCATTTCTGTGAGAAATTAAAGTTTGTTTACACATTTACAAGACGGCAATGAAACGGTATATAGTGTAGCAGGTACAGCTAGGCCTTAGCATGGGGAGGCTGGGTTTGCTGAAAGTGCTTTAAAAAACTTTCTAACTTCTACAAGAGTCTAAATAATGCTCTTTCACACAGGTATGCCACAGAACTACAAAACAAGGGATCATTGAACCTTCACCGAGATACATAGAGGTCGGGGTATTTTCCCACTTCTGCTGTTCGCCTGTAGACATTTTCTTGGCAGCCCAAGAAAATCAAAAAATGCAGAAACGTGCACAAGATAAAGGTGTAAAAATATTTCAATACAAATGTAAAAAATATTAACCAACATCTTGTCATCTCGAAATTCCTCCAAACAAACCAGCAGGGTACATGTTCATGCTGTGCAAAATAGAAACCCATCCGTTGTTAAAAAAATACCCTCTCAGAACCCTGCAAACAAGTACACCCATCTGAACCGCACCAACATATTGCTTTAGGGAATATCGGCCTTCAAAAAAACCCAACGTGTTTCTCTTGGTTGTGCGACGCTTTAAGTATTGCTTCTCATATAAGTGGTACATATGCTTCAAATCTATTGAACAAAACTGCGTGACAGTGGTCCTTATTGCCGTACACCAACGCACACCGACGCGCACACATCGGCAGGCGCGACGCGTTAGTCCTCATCGGCGGTGTGTCTAATGAGTCAAGCTTTTCATTCGGCTGGGAAACGCTGCCGTAATAACCCATCGATGGCGCTTCCACAGCGGTGGCCGCTCGGTCCCAAGCAAAAAAATAAAATCGCTGAGCTTGCAATTCTGGATGGCGAACGCTAGCGGCAACTCGCCACTTCATCGCTCCCAAACGATGACGTCATTCTTTGTACATGGATTGTTTTCCATGTACAAAGAAACGTTTGGTGACGCTCCCCCTGAGGAGCGCATGAGCGGTGAGGTGACGTTGACGCAGCGACGCAGCGTTTTAAAGGTGCTATATGTAAAAAAAGACTGTACTATATCGTAAAATGACCCTGATAGGTCATCAGAGATTAAGGAAACGTGCCAAGTCGAAATACTGGCTTCTCTCTGCAACAATGCTACAGCCAGTATGTTCTCCTTTGAAATGTCCACGCCAGGTCGGAACGTCTGTTTTTGTTTTGGTCTGTGTGTTTACTATTCTCCGAGTACCCTGGGTTGCCAGATATGAAACAAATTGGCACACAAACACAGCGTGCTGCAGCCATGGAAGCAAGCAAACGAACTGGATCAACTGAGATTGTAATAGATTCTACCCGACCTAAAAAGCCTCGTCCTCTTTCTAAAAAGCTCCATGACCACAGCCGTGCTAAAACACGCGTACGTCTTGGAGTCTTAACCTTGCGCTCGTCTCATATAATGTTGCGCTCGGCTCGTCTCGCGCTCGTGTTCGTTCAGTGTCCTCAACCTGGCAACACGCGTGAGCTTCAAGTGGGGGGAGCAGGGAGCGGGCGGAGACAACTCTCTCCAATATTGTGAATTTGGACTGCAGTACCCATTTTAAACGCTCGGTGTCACTGTTACATATAGCACCTTTAAGCGGAGCCCCCGGGGTCGCCTAGCCCGGGGTCGCGGCCGCGATGGCGGCGTTCAGCCGCGGCAGTCGCTCCCCTCCAGGTTATCCGGGATGGGCAGTCCTGAGAGGACGGTCAGGCATCTGTTCCACACGTTGAACACGGGGCACACCGGCTGCACGAAGTCCACGTCGAAGGTGTGCAAGTGCTGCGAGGCCACGGCGTCGTAGAAGGACAGCGAGCCAGAGTCGTAGTCCAGCAGCACACCGAGGCGCCGCAGGTGCGGGGGCGGGTCCACCGGCACCTCCTTGCCGCTGTGACGGGCCACCCATGAGCTGTTGCAGCGCGCCAGCACCCAGGAGGCGGAGTTCTTGCCCACCCACTCGTGCTTGGGCGCCGACTTGTAGGCCACGCCCACCGCGAACCTGGAGAGAGGGAGGGGGAGGGAGAGAGAGAGAGAGTGAGGGGGAGGGCGAGAGAGAGAGAAAGGGGTGGGGAGAGAGAGAGGGAGAATGGGACAGAGAGAGAGAGAGAGGGAGAGGGAGGGGGAGGGAGAGAGAGAGCAGAACAGAGAGAGAGAGAGAGAGGGAGGGGGAGGGAGAGAGCAGGACAGAGAGAGAGAGAGAGAGGGGAGAGAGAGCAAAGGGGGTGAGAGGCAGAGAGAAAGAG
>OOFB01016654.1:3034-28010 GCA_900323305.1 Trachyrincus murrayi | reverse complement strand
TCAAGATAAACAGATTGGGGGGTACTAAAAATAGCATTAATGGTACTAAAAAGAACACGAGGTTTGTGACAGTTATTTAAAATAATAGCAGAGAAATGTTTAGTCTTTTCAGCTTTGACAATTTTCTGATATCTACACCCATTCACTGCACCTTTCAGGGGACCAGTCTGTTAGCTTTGTGGGCCTGTCCACATATATAAGTCATAAGTCCACATATATATAAGTCCACATATATAAGTCATAAGTCCACATATATAAGTCTTAAGTCCACATATATAAGTCATAAGTCCACATATATAAGTCCACATATATAAGTCATAAGTCCACATATATATGTCCACATATATAAGTCATAAGTCCACATATAGTCCACAAGGTCATAAGCAAATGAAAGGCAGTCGGGTTAGAAAGGGTGTGTCAACATTTACGCTGCAAGGAGAAGATTGTTCTTCATGTGACGTGTTTTGCTGTGTTGTTTATCCAAACATTGTGTTGAGTATTGTCTTCTTATTATCTATTTATAAAGAAGTGGTCCTATTGGGAAGCCGTCCACAAGAGGGCATATCAATATGCCAGATCCAGCGATAAACACTGCCTCGTTAAATAAGATTGATTTAGAAGGGGATTAACACAGAGACATCACACACACACACACACACACACACACACACACACACACACACACACACACACACACACACACACACACACACACACAGGATTAGGGAACAAAGAGACAAGATAAAGCACACCAGCATTACCAGATGATGAGCTTAACGTCTAATGTGACCTAAATAGAGTTCCCACATACTCAGTGGCACTGAAGAAACATTAGGTGCTCTCTAGAAGCCCATGTGACTCACTAACTTGTGTTTACTTGGAGCAGATATTAAAAGTGTAAAAGTGTTATGTAATGTCTTATTGTCAAAGACCTTAAACAATGTCAGGTCACTAATGACTCATAGTACACCAGCACACGCACGCATTCACACACACACACACACACACACACTTTAAGTGTTTAATTCGGAACACGGCTCATGGATGAACATTTAATGTTGGGTGAGAAGGGGTGAGCATTCTGGCCTTCAGCTAGCCAATCATCTCGCTAGTTGTTGATGAATACAAATATAATGAATAATAGGTCACGCACATTGCCTTTAAAATGATGATGGCTAAAGGTCATGTAATGTAAAAATGTTTGGATGTAGGTAGCTTGATATATTATTTGATATGCAAGAACAAGTTCAACAAGTTACCTTAACTTAAGATCGTTTGATAATACAAGGTTTATGTATTTGAGTATTATTAAAAAAATCTGCTTGATTAAATACATGTCCGTTTTACTGTCACTACTTTCATTTTTTCAAACTAGCTCCTGGGTGGAAATTTTTTTTAAAAGACCCCAGCTCTAAATCCTGAGAAAGTTCACAGTAGCCAAGACAATTAGCGGTCCTGTTTCCCTGCACTGAGCGGGCCCGCTAAACAAGATCTACAGCAGAATACAACTATAAAATAATAATTCACTTCTGTAGTCATGCTTAAACGAATAGATACAGTACAAATACCATCATTTTTGTTTGTTTACAAACATAACATGTACTATTAATTACTATTACTATTAATACTACTTCTATTTTTAAGTAGTTTGATCAGCTTCGAATGGCACTGAGGGATGGATATTGCTTCATATCAATCATTACCTGCAACAAGGAGGTTATGTTTTCACCCCGTTTGTGTGGGGAATATCTCTGAACGTTTTTTGCCCTTTTGCCAATTAGCCAAAAGGGGGCGTAACTTCCCACAGATTTGCATAGTACCACCAAAAAATTATCCTGAAAGGTTTGTCAAGGGTTCCTGATGATTGTTGGGTGACCTCCCGAGCCCCACCCACTTCCTGTTTCCTTGAACATCTCTAAAGGGTGCCTTGTGGGGTGTCATCAGACTCAACTCAGAACAGCCAATTGGCTCCCTCCAAGCCACACCCTGGGCGGAGGACTGTTGTTGTAGTTGTTATTGTTGTGGGGCAACAGGAAGAGTACAGGGTCCTGGGCCCTCAGCTCCTGCATGCTGGGGTCAAGCAGGTCAATATGTCTCAGTCACTCTTCCATGGCCAGTGAAGTGGTTCAATAGTGTAAAGAAACAACTTGGTTCAAACACTACGTTCAAAACATTTATTCTTTTCAGTGTCCACTTGCCTTGGTGATTTCAAGACTCTGAAAGCCACTGATCCTTACATAGAGGAGTGCGTAGTTAATAGCAGTCTACAGGTCTAGTGTGTGCAGATCTCCAAGTGATGTGTGTTCTATGTGTGACATCCACGTGAAATCAAGATAATGCAATTTGATGACATTAAAATAATGTCTCGTATAATACGGTTAGCATTAGTTTGTATCCTTCTTGATATCTACAACTATTTGTATATGTTACAATTATTCTTATCTTTTGTATAGTTGTATAGTATCTGTTGAAGGAGGATCAAACATTGGAAATGTCATCTCTGCCTACACCTCACACCACTCTGCTCAGTTTCCATAGTGGCAATAATGCTGAGACTGATGAAGTCCCTGATATTACTATGCAACAACATTCTTGTAAAACTTGTTACAGTACATTTACAGTATATCCACATTGTGTCAACACAGAATGCACTCCAGAGGCCCATTTTAGTTGACAGTTGAGCTAACTTTAGTTTTTTAGTTGTGCTAACTTTAGTCTTATTTTACATTATAATGCAGACTCTTCGACAACTTTGAAAATTAAGGAAATCATAATTGTACAACTTGTTTTCATTCATCATTACCAAGGCAGCTAGGCTCAACCGGCGCCTTCGAAGTACTGGAACAGGAGTCCGCCCCCCGGGTGAGCACAGACAGCCCACACAGTGGGGCCGGCTCCTGTCCCCTGGTTCGGTTCTAGTGTTGTTCTAGTCTAGTGCCTACTAGAAATAGTTAAGTACTTGTAAGTCGCTTTGGATAAAAACATCTGCTAAATGCCCTAAATGTAAATGTAATGTAAATGTACTAGTACTCTTTACCTGAACAACTGACTCTGGTTCATGTTGTGCAGATGCTCACCTGGGACGGGGTGAAGCCAGACATCCTGAAGGCAGAGTGGACCAGGGGGACCTCAGCTTTGAGCAGCATCTCTACGTAGTGAGCTGTGCACCAGTAGACCGGAGGGATCCCCGACGCCGCCACCTCGGCCGGGAGGTGGACCTGACAAAACAAAGTCATTGTATCAGTCTCCTCTTGTCATTTCTAGTTTGATTGGACCATAGAAAATACCAGAACAATGTGAGCAGGCAGTGTGTTCCATTGAAGCATTATTTTTGATTGGTAATCACTTAGCAATCAATTAGCAATCATCTCCCCTAAATGAAACCTTTTTCTAAATACAGTAACCAGTTCATGTAAACCTGATAGAAATGTGTGATGCATGTGTCGTATGTATTTGTGTGTACCCTATCTGCAGGTGTGAATGTTGTCTTCCCTGCTATCTGTGTGCTCATGCCCATTCTCATAATGGAACATAATGGTGCTAAGTTGCGTTAAACCGTAGTGAATGTGCTTTCTATAACATGATAACAGCTTCCTGTTTTTACATGCTACCTGACCCACATATACTCTCAGCAAAAACACACTCTCATACATACACATGTCATATGTTCATACAGCTGTGCAGTTGGTGGAGAAAGCAATTTCAGTTTCCAAAAATGTTTTGATTCAATCCAAAAAAGAGAAAATAAAACACTGTTACATAAAAAAATGTGTTTGGGGGAGAGTATTTACCTGAACTGTAGTATGGTGAACTGATCAGGAGCTAGAAAAGCATCTGGCTGTCGTTGGTGCTTATGAAGTCAGGGTGTGGAGTGTGTGTTGTTGGTGGCTGGTTTAAGCAGCCTCACCTGGTCGGAGTCAGACTGATTAGACTCTGGGGCTGGGTGAGGCTGCACACCTGTGGGGCATTGGCCAATCAGGCCCACAGGTTAAACCAGCCACCAGCAAACACACTCGAGAGGAGCGCTAGCATCTACCACCTGCTCTGCTTGTTCAAACCACCACAAAATACAATAAACTGGTTTAATCATCTGCCTGTGTCCTGCTCTTGGAGAAGCCCTGGAAAGACACTGTAGATGGCATGTGGCAGGGGGAAACTGCCACACAGGGTTTTGGGGTTGTAAAATGCTTTGCAGTGACCTCTGTTCACTAAAAACATTAAAATCAATTGAAGTTTACTCCATAGAAGGTAACTATGAATAAAGTCAAACAGTGACTGCTGCTACCACTCTTCTGCACTTATCCATTATTGTATAAATAACCAGTAAAGACCCAGTTAAATTTTACTAAGTTAACTCGATTTTCTATAGGAATTGAATGTGGCAAATATCTCAAGACATTTCACAGAATAGCTTTTTCGACCAGTAGAACTCTTCAGTCATGTTCAATGCCTTGAGTAACGATACAACCGCATATAGTAACCTGTCTCGAAGAGTCAGGAATTTAACTCAATGCTGATTCTCATTTTTTGTCAATGCTAAAATGTGCCCCTGTATTTCATGTCAACAGACCTCTACAGCGCATCCAGAATTTTGCAGAACATTTGGTATGTCATCCCTTTTACAAGGCTTCACTGGGTTCTAATTTGTGCCAACATCACATTCAAGACACTGGTGGTCGCCCAACAGGGCTGCATATTAAACCCTAACCCTTTGTATCTATAATAACTGGCTGGTCAGACTCAAAAGTTTTGGTACGTTGCCTAGCATCATTGCTGCATCAATGTTTTGGAAGAAAAGTCCCGTATCTCCAGGATTGCGCGTCTTGCACCATATCTGCATCACCCTCTCTACCTCCCAAGGAACCTGTGTTTTCTCCCTTTTAGACACTGAAGGTAAACACAATGTACAGGGCTTGACTCCTGATGACAAATGTATGCAATATGTCTTCGATATGGTAGAAATAGACATCATGTAATGTATACACACGTGTGCACTCACAGAGTTGTGCATCCGGGCAGGCCAGATGAAGGCAGAGCAGAGCCGAGAGGAGAAGTCCACCAGCCAGCAGAGTGTCTTGTCCATGTCCCCAGCCATGATCAGGAACATGGTAGCGGCCAGCCAGTCCTGGCCTTTCTGGCTGTTTTTTATGGAAGCTGAATCTTGAGGTTGAGGATATATGTTTAACTAAACATTAAATAGAAAAAAAAACCAAGCTGAAACCAAACTATGAAATCAAATCTCAGTCAACACCATGAAACACGAGTGCTTGTGGTTTTTGTACCAGACCTTGACCTTGATATGTAGCCGTTTGTTAAAGCAATAGCAAACCTTGTTTCGGTGTATCATTAGTCTAAACGCCATGGGGAAACAATTGCCTAACTAATTAACACATTAGAGAACAAACATGTGGCATTGCTGGCACTGCATTATTGTTTCTTAATGCATTATTTATCATTTCTGGACGCAAAACTCACACAGTGACAATTAATCAGGTTTAATGTGAGCTAATATCATTGCAAATGATGAAACTATTGAGATTGAAATATAAATTATTATTGATCGTTTTATTTTTATTATTTGCTGTTTGTTAATGGCTTACAAATGAGTTATTAAGTGTTAGTGGGCCTTTAAGCAGACAGGTTTGATAGTAAGTGTGAATAAGAACATTCTAATAATTAATAATTTACTGGTGTACTCAGGGCCTGGAAACTAATGAGCTCTAATAAACCACACATTGGCATGACATTCATTCCCAAAGGCCATCTTACTATCCTGTGCAAAACATGAACAACAGTGAACTTGGAATTCATAATAAACGTCATATAAGTCACTATAATGAAGCTAGATTCATTATTAATTAGGCATTGGAGGGGACAGAAAACACACTCGTTAAGAGACCTACCATCCCTTAAAAAAGGTACTATGAGTTTCCATGTTTTCTTCCTTCGCTGGTACAACATTAAAATAGTTTCTTGTGGTTATTTATTTCGGTAAGAGCAAAGGGCTGGCTTTTCCGTGTTTGAAATAGCAGGCCCCTCATTAACACACCACTGTTAGACATTTGTTATGCTCAAACGGTGGGAAACATAATGGCACACGCCAATCATAAATAATGTATGTAGACGTCTCCGCTAAAGTGCAGCCATTTTATCTTTGAAAACGACTCTTGGGTTTACATTAATTTAAATATTAATATTTATTGGTAATTAAAATAGGCCTGTCTGGATATCAACAAACATTTCCTCTGCCCTATACAGGGTTTTGTTGTTTAAATTTTTCAAACCAAAAATATAAACAGCAAAAATACTTTCCTGTTTACATCTCCATGCTATATGTAAAACACCACAGTAGTATTATGTGGGTTGACTTAAAACATCAGATGTTACCATTTTCTCTCAGTCTAAATGTGAGTTTTTCTTTTTACACACCTAAAGAGATCTTGAAGAAACCAGCTACTAAGAAGACTTCACATTCCATTCATCACACACAAAAAGCATGGCATGACTATTCAGTGGGAACGGGTTCCCACCGTTCTTGGTGAAAAAAAAAAAAAAGGCATTACTCCCTTCAAACAAAATGAATGAACCCCTAGCCTGCATTGGAACATATTTACAGAACAGCAAATCCTCTGACAAATAATTTCCTCAATGTATCGCACATAAGCTGTTAAAAGACAGTGCCTGTTATCACTTGCCTGGTCAACTTGTAGAGCAACGTGTTTATTCTTCATTTTTTCGTGTAGAATTTATAGTCGCCGTGATGTGCAGATTAAGTGCGCGGACAGTCCGTGCGCGGCCATAGCATTTACAGTCGCCGTTTTGCCGTAACATTGTGGACACGCAGTTCGCACTCTTCTTGCAGAGCGTCAACATTTCAGAGGTGCGCGACACGCGTCAACTCGCCGTGAGACCGTGCGCGAGGGCCGTGATTACATCATCTTTGGTTCACGCCGCCTCGCGCAGCTCATGCACGGCGACTATAAAGTTTGGCCCTTCGGTGCACGTGCGGGCAGTCATTTATTTACAGCTCTTGTGCGCAACACATTTCTAATTGTTCGGTCCACCTTGTTTTTAAACAGTGTGCGATTGAGCTTTTTCCCTCACTAAAATAGATTAAATTATCCCTTCCATCCCATCTCCCTGCGCCCCCCCTGCAGTACCTCCCAAGGGAGGCGCACCTCCCACTTTGAGAAACACTGCTCTAAGGCATAGCATATCAATAGGTACCCTGACTTCCTCTATGGCATAGCGTGTGGTCGTCAATAAAACATGGTGGTTATGGAGGTTAGGAGTTAGGAGGCACGTTTGCCTTGACTGGCAGGTTGTTCCGGCCTACAGCCTTTGTCCGACCTCTGTGAGTTCAGCCAGTTTCCCTTGCCTCCTCACAATGTGTTGTGCCAGTGGCGGTAAGGATACTGGGGTGTGTGGGGACACTAGCTCGTTGCGTAGACAGGAAGAGGTGAGTGTGTTTTAGCAGCAGCGCTAGCTCCTCCGTACACTCCTCCTTCAGCAGGCCCAGGGAGTGGCCGTACCTGGAGAAAGATTACACACAGATTAAACACATTCAACACATCAGATTATTACGTAACTCAAATTTGCATACTAGCCCAAATACCTCTCATGAGTTCATAGAAAGTTTACGAGACGTGAGGGACGATATCCTTTAATGCTAATTGTTTAATTCAAATTGGAATGGATGACAAACTTCAAAGGTATGGAAAACCATTGTAATGTGCTGCAGGATGTGCAGTGTGATTCATTGCAAAACCAGACTTGCGGGTTTTACATTCAGACGGAACATCTAGTCTTCGTCGTCGTGTTTCGAGGCGCGGTGCTTTGATGCTCAAACGGAGCAGCACTCAGCACCCAGGATGTCTCCCTGAAGTGGTGGACAATAGTCCTCCATGCACCCAGGATGTCTCCCTAAAGTGGTGGACAATAGTCCTCCATGCACCCAGGATGTCTCCCTGAAGTGGTGGACAATAGTCCTCCATGCACCCAGGATGTCTCCCTGAAGTGGTGGACAATAGTCCTCCATGTGCAGTGCAATGACGCTATAGAAGGGTCTCAAAGTGCACCACAATAAAACAATTTATAGAGAAAAATTCCCTGGATGGGTGCGTTTTATTCTTGAGAAAAGTTGTAGTTCCGATATCCAACTATAATTAGAGGAGTCTCTGTACGTATATATATGTATGTCTGTCCTTCGATGTTCTCGACAACCGTTCATCCGCTCGACTTCACACTCGGCGGGTGTATTGCTCATGGCCCAAGGAAGTGCAGCGTCGAGTGTGAGGTTGTTTGGATGTGCGGTTCTCGAGAAATCCGTGTGGAGTTGTTTGGCAGATACAGAAGTTGACGTTACACCGTGTTGAATTTTGGGTAGTGTAGTGTTGAGTGTGCTCTAAAAAGGAAAAAGTAGACAGCAAAAACATGTTTAGACACTCGACACGTTTCATATGAATAAACTTTGAATAAACAAGCCAACAGTGAACGGGCACGCACTCCGAACGGACATGCGACGGGCACGCGTTCCGAATGGGCACCCGCGGAGTAAATAGCTCCAGTAGAACAGTTACATAGTGCAGGTTTAAGTGGTGATAGACAATACATCTATCAATGAATAATGTCTGTTTTTTTTAATAGAATGGCATTAATAAAGCATGCAGTAAAAATTGATAGCATACATAAACTGTCCTAACTGCTCTTCATACTGACAATGGGTGGTGTATTGTGGCTCTTGTGGGGTTTTACTGTATTAACAGGAAAATAGACTACAATGCCTTACAAAACGAGATTCATAATCTCAAGCAGTCTGCCTGGTTAAATATATCAACATGAAGAGTTCAATGATATTTCCGTTGCCTTGCTTATTATTTATGGGTTGAGCTGATAAGAGCAGTATTGCGACATACCTGACACAGATGTTAATACCCAACTGCTGAACAGATGACAGTTCAACACTCTTCACACTGCTCTCCTTAGCTGTAAAACAAGAAGAATAAAGGAGTGGTTATGACCAATACAATAATAAGTAAAGACTTTTTTTGTACCTAAATGTTCGAATAAGACTCATAGTGAAAGTCAAAGGAATGGTAGTTCCATACGACAACTTTCTACTGTCAAGATGCTATATTTGCAAGGCTTTATTTTAATAGTTGAGTCACAGTGTCTTGTGGGTGAAATGCATGATTCATCAGCACGTCTCCACAAGTGTTGTCAAGGGAAATAGTTGAGACATCAGAACGTTTTGTTTGCCTGATGTAGAGGGCCACTGTCACTAGTGACTTTCAATGTAGTTTCAAATAATTCTGTTTAAGAAACAATGTTTATTGTTTGTCATTGCAATGAAAGGGAGCCACCTGGAATATGAAACTGAAACTAAACTTCTATGACGTCAAATCATATGTCAGAATGTTATAAATTTTGAGTTGAGTGAGTTTGAGTGAGTGTGTGAGGAACAATGAACAATGTGATGTAATTGCTTGTTAACCAATATTTTAAACCTTAACATTTCATCTATTGATGAAAAATCACCACATTCAATCCGGCAGACGAATGCAATGGCCCATGCGTTACATACATGATTGTTAAGGGTTTGTAGGTTAGTACTGCTGGCCATGACTATGGCACAATGTATGATCAATCACTATTTATTATTCATAAGCAATCTGATTAATGCCACCAGGTTCCAAGTTGTAAAGAAAATGGTATGCATGATGGTGTTTGTGTTTTATAAAAACACCATCTCTGAGTTCACCTGTCCCTTGTTCACTTATAATATGTGTATATACTGTATGTATATATATATATATATATATATATATATATTCTGGGTGAGACTGAGTAGCAGGGGCTCCGCTCAACAACCTCAGCGGGATGACTGGTACCACCATCGCTGCGAACCGGCAAACATCGCTCTGCCAAATCCCAACTCTTCTCCGTTCTGGCACCACAGTGGTGGAATGAGCTACCGGCCGTCGTCAGGACGGCAGAGACGCTCTCCACCTTCCGCAAGAGACTCAAGACTCATCTGTTCAGAGTTCACCTGGACTCTGCATAACTTCCCCTTCTCTTGCACTAAGTATTGTATTGACACTGTACCTGGCTCTTTGTGTTTTGCTCGTTGCACTTTCATGCCTTTTGCACTTGTAATTTTTGTGTTTTGCTCGTTGCACTTTCATGCCTTTTGCACTTGTAATTTTTATGCTCTTGGTGCTTTTTATAATTTGTGCCTTTTTACATATTACTCACTTATGTTGTTTGGACTTGCATCCCTGCTCTTATGCAGCATCCTAGCAGTGGGAATATTTTACTATTGGCCTGCAATTTGGAATGCTGGAAGACCTCTTCTATTCGTATCTTTATTTACCTCAGCAATATATTGCTGTCTCTTCAAACAAATGTTTTTGTAAGTCGCTTTGGATAAAAGCGTCTGCTAAATGCTAAATGTAAATGTAAATGTAATGGCTAAAACTCACCACTGAGCTTCTTCATTCAAACATTTACCAAAACAAACCACTTATCTTACCTTACCACTGTATCCTTAAGGTTATGCAAAAAAGTATTCATGTATTAGGATTGCTCACCTTAGGCTCAAGGTTAAAATTTTACATTTTCCAACCTTGCGTTTCCTAGCCTTGTGTCACATGTGTCACAAGGTATTCATTAGAGACTATAACCTCTAGCTACAAGGTTAGTGTTATGTTATATATGGTTATGTTTATGCATGGTTTGTTGTGGTTAAGGACAGGGTAAGGATTTGGGAATATTTTCTCAGTAAAACCGCTTTTTGGAACCAGTTTTGTGTACAAAAAGTATAAATAAAAAATGTGAATTTGTCCTCAAGGCCTTAAATGGATTGTGGGTGGAGCAGAAACACAGAACTGCTTATTAAAAGAACTTCAAAAATCTGTTTTCTTCAACTCTACTTGTGTTTCTGATTCAAGTTCACATTTGAAATAGTAAGTCTATTTTGTACGGTCTAAAATAATCAACAGCAGATGAACGGCAGTATTGAAAGCCAAAACAATATTTGAGCTGGGTATAAAACAGTTGGGTAGGTTGGCTTTATAGATTTATAGATATATAGGATATCTGTTCTAAACTTGAGTACCATTAATTATAGATAACAAAGCATCCGCTTAGCAACTTGCAAAGGTCTCAGTACTATTTGATTTAAAGTAAAAACACAAATCTTCAAAACATCGTCTGACTTTCAGACTCTCATCAAAGGGAAGGATGCATCGTGCTTACAGTCCTTGAGTCTTATATTTGATCATTAATTTACCATTGGCTGAAAGCAAAGGGCCATGCTGGTACTTCATTGAAGACGTTATAAGACGTTGATAGTTTCCCACCCATTGTTACATTAGTTCTGCTAGGCAACTCTTTCCAATAACCTTTTTCATTGAGCAGGGAAGTTGGGTTGTTTGAGGTTAGCATTACTAGTTATTTGTATGTAATATGGATTATTAGTGGATAAAACCAAGTACATAACTGACGACTTACAGTACGTCAGAATTAACTAGCTTCAAGGGCCTCTCTTTCAGTATTTCTTAAAAAAAATTTAAATTTTAAAATGAGCTCCACCACAGAAAAGCATGCCAACTGCATTATTTTTCATTCCACTTTAGTCTTTTAGGCCATCACCAGCCATTTTGTTATCTCGTTTTGGTACAAGCTCTGTGTGCATAACAGATTCTGGCATCAGTGTAGCCTAGGTAGATTGCCAAATGTACTTAGCAGATACCCCTAGTGCATACATAATTTTAGAATTTGAATTGAAAACCTGACCTAAGAGATACACAATACATTTCAAGAATCAATAGACAAATGTGTTTGTGATTTGTACATACAAATTCAACAATCTGCATATTGTAACACACATGAACAACTGCTCTTGCTGTACATATGCACATCCAAGCCCTTAAAATGTGCATTGTGGAGTGTGTGTTGTTGGTGGCTGGTTTAAGCAGCCTCACCTGGTTGGAGTTAGACTGATTAGACTCTGGGACTGGGTGAGGCTGCACACCTGTGGGGTATTGGCCAATCAGGCCCACAGGTTAAACCAGCCACCAGCAAACACACTCAGGAGGAGCTCTAGCATGTACCACCTGCTCTGTTGTTCAGACTACCAATAAACCGGTTTACTCATCCACTGCCTGGTCCTGCGGGAGAAGCCCGGGAAAGCCATAGGAGATGGCATGTGGCAGGGGGAAACTGCCACATGCATGTACTTACTTTCTGAGACTAATCTGAATTCAGTTCAAAATCAAATAGGTTACACAAATGTAGAATGTAACAAATAACTAAAATACAAACATAAAAAGGTGCTATTGCACTTCCTTCAAGTTCAGTTCAATATCGCTGGATAACCATTTGGATTCATTTCAAATGCTGTAAAATTCTCCAGTCTGTCTAATATGACTCCATAGACAGAATTCAAAAGCTAGCAAATAACGATGTTGGAAAAGTAGAGTGACTTGAAAAAAGAAATACTCATAATGAATGTTAAATCAACAGTGCACAGAAAACACTTGAGTTTAGTGTCAGATGGTATTTGCCATAGGGAGAAAGCAAGCTATCCCTCACAGCATGGTTTTAAATACTGCGGAAACTTGGATTATTGTGTACTTCTTTGATGAGTATTGCATTTAATACAAACAAACCTTTGTAGTGAGCAGGAGCGAAGAAGTGATCTGTTGCGGTGTTGACTGACACCACCTTCTCCAGGAGTCCAGAGAGCACTGAGGAAGAAAAACATACCATATAGTCACACTGTTCTTCACGTTTACACTATTCAGGAATGTACATGTCTAAAAGCAGCACTGTGTTGGAATATATAGAGTTGTGATGTTTGGTCTTCACGTGGTGTGTAGTATGTGTGTTCATGTGTAGAATGTGTACACAACTCTCCTAACCCAAGAGTCCTATTAAAGAATTTGTTTTCAACAGTGGGGACCTAATCTACCATCGTTGTTGATACAGTGCTTTGCTTTACTTCTACATTGCTTCCTTTGCTTCACCGAACAAATGTTTTCAACTTTCATTAGAAAACAAAGATGTCTTCATCTCTTCTGAAGGTACTGATAGTTAAAAAATGCAAGCCATTTAATACATTTTATTTAATGATTAGGTGGAATAAGATATCACACAGTTGTCAATACCCATTATCTGACAGTACAGTACTTTGAATAGATGTTGAACAGGTGTCTGTCTAACGTACCAGTTCCGCTGAGACTTGTGGGTGTCGTGCTCATGGCTTTGCAGTACTGTTTGCGGCAGGCAGCCATCCATCGCTCCTCTTCGACCCCCGCAGGGTCAGAAGAAGATGCCAAGAATGCACTGATCTCAGAATCTATACAACACACACACACACACACGTTAGTGGTGTGTGTACACAAATAATCCATCTGGATGCCTCTGCTGAGCTTGTATAACCCTCAGCCAACCTATGTTTGTAGAGTAGTAGAGTAGAGTAAATCTTTACTGTCCCCAAGGGGCAAAAAAAGCAGTTTGTAAAACAAACTACTTGTTTGTAGGTGTATGTGTGTTTTTATGTCAGTTTTTCCGCTTACCTTGATTACTGTGATTGAGCGTAGTGGCATACAAGGTGTAGCACTGTGGGGGTGGTGAAGGATAGCTCAAATACATGGGCCAAGGGTAGGGATCAGGCCCCTGTGATGATCACATGACAAGTTGCAATTAGGCTAAATACAGCTGTTTTTGAGCGATGTGTTTAAGTCCACAAAACGTCAGCATCTGGCTTCTTGGTAATATCCAACTACTAGTCTGCTCTGACCAGGGCACAAGTGAGCTTTGGGACAAAATATGTGAGAGTATTTCTAAACTCACAACAGTTACATTTTTGTGTGCATGTGCACACACACACACACACACACACACACACAAACACACACCACCTCCTCCCATCCGTCTGTTGAACATTTCTTGTTCATTATTTTGCTGTTTGGTCTATAGCAGTCGTGTTTTTGTTATTGTTATTGTTATTTTTAATTTTTCTTGTACTCATTTCCTGTTGTATGAAAGGGGATGGATTTACTTCATATATCACACAACCTCACACACATTATCGGGTCCTCAGTCCACGGTGCAGGTCCTGGGGGAGGGGCTGAACACACAGTGCCCCAGGACCTCCACTGTGGGAGACTACACATAATGCATAATTCAGGGATGGCTTTTGTTTTGTCCAGCTGTGTGTATATACTGTGATGTCTTACTGTGCTTATGTCTTGTCGAAATTCTGAAAATAACAAATAAGAACTACCAGTCTGCTCGTACACTAAACACATAGTTTTAGTCTCTCAGAAAACCCACCCCAGGTTTCTTCAGTGTTTTTACCCATACTACCACTCCCACCATTTGAAATGTCATCCATTTCCGGAACACCAGATTGTAGTTCCTCCTACAACTACTTTGACTACTAAACTAAACCCTGTGGCCTCGAAAGGTTAAGAACAGTGAAACAATGTACAAATTTGATAAGACTTTCATCGTTTAAACCTTATTTATATGATTTGCCACATTCTGCAGTGTCACAATATGTATTGCACTTTATTTTCATTATCTGTTGTTGTTGGAAGTGAGGGTGATGATGTAGGATTGTTGTGAAAAATAAACTCAACATTTACATTTTACGCCAACTGCACAGACGGAGCCAAGTTGACCAAAAGGCCTTGTGACAATCCTGTAGGGCTAGTAGGCTGTGGAGTGTGTGAGGGTCCTGGGAGGAGTCAGTGGCTCACTAGAGAACTGGATGCACTTGAAGATCCACGTCGGGACTCAGAGATACGATGCAGATCTTTGCAGAGCTGCCTGCATTTATACTTCTGAGTCACCGTGTACACAAGTGGGCAGTATAGCATTTCCGACCCCAAATGTACATGAACCGACGAGCAAATCCGGAAACGGAATCGCGAGGCCTCCATTGAAAATATGTTGAAAAAGCGAAATATTCATGTGAAAAAGATTGAGCAAAATCACTCAAATGTAATGCTGAAAAGCGGTTGGTGTATCGCAAACCAACTGAAAGTACAATGTTTTGACCGGGTACGTTAATTTTATCCTCGGGTCCGGCTGTCGAAAAAACTAAATGAAACAATACACCTGTTCCCCGCTCGACCAATCAGTGATTACTTGACGTGTTCTTCTGCAGAAAAGGGCGACGCGTTGCTAACCTCTGGGAGGACTGCACGTCTTTGTGTATGTCATCGACCGGCAAAAGGGGTGTGTACAGCCTTTGAGTATGTTCGCATACATGCAGGACGCAGAAGTGTGATTTGGCCTTCAGCCAGGTGCTCACAGCTGCCGTCTATTTCAGTCTGCAGGAGCTTGGCACGTATTCACTTGCTTCCCTTTGTTAGCAATTCACCTTCCGTTTGGTTCCTTTATTTAGCACGACCTCCAACATATCCGCCCAACACATCTCACTCATCACATTACTGACGCTACTGATTTTCACATCACATTGTATTTTCATTTGTGCTTAAAAATCCATCCTTATCATTAGATTATGTTACGCTTTCGCCTTCACTTGTCTTTCGAATAATTTGTTACGGCCTAGAGCCGGGTCGTGACAAGTCACACGAAAAGAAAATCTGTAGAATATTTTTGATGAACAAAAGCATGGAAATATATTTCACTATATGAGTGATAATATACCCAGCAAGTCTCAACGCAAGGTCAGGCCATCCAGGGATATTGTCTGTTCTGTTCTCAACAACATCGATATGAGTCCGTTTATGTTTTAGCTTTACCCAGACTATTGAAGATGAAGCAAAGTAACAGGGAGGCGCGGTGGGAACAACAAGGTATTCTCAGGGCATTTGGTTGATATGCAACTTTAATGTCGCTAGTACCACATTTAGCAAAACACAGCACACAATAAAAGCTACATTTCTCCCACAACAGCAATGTGTAAATATGCCATACCTGTTTTAAATGGTTGCTATTAAATAACCTAGTAGTGTATAATCTAGCGTTTTTAATAAATGTTGTCATGTGTATCATATGCTCAGACGGTTTTAAAACCTAGAGTTTTAAAACCAGAAAGGTCAACATAGAGGTCCTCTCGTGTGTGATCACATACAGTATGCTGTGGTCTGCAGCTGAATAGGTGTTATGTAAAGAATGAGCAGAATGAGCAGACCTCCTGCAGAGCTCTGGGCGGAAGCTTCCGCTCAGACGGACCTCCCACTGCACACACACGCACCAGCACATGGTTCCTCTCCACCGATAGGCTGTCTATGATCAGCTCACTGAGGGGTGACAGGGGATAAAGGATTCACAACAAAACATTACAAAATTAACTTTTATTGTCTTGTATTTTGTGCTTTGTGTTTTTGTTCTTTGTTATTCTCTGTTCTACTGTCTGTATCTGTAATTGTTTCTATGTATGTCTTAAAATAAAATAAAATAATTATATATATATATATATATATATATATATACATACATACATAAGGATAACGTTAGTATGTTAGTGGATACATTTTATTTAAAGTATAAAGTGACATTACAGGAAGTTAAATGATCAATTCAGGAGGTTGTGCTATGCTGAGGTATTTATCCTCATTCTCAAAGAGCTTCCCCTTAGACAACACCTCCTTCCTCTCTAGGGCCTTCAAAGCAGACCCTTCAAAAAAGCCAGTGAGAAAGAGAATGACCATGGAGGAAGTAAGACAGCAGGGACGGCTAGGTGTGCAAAAAGGTGTGCAGAAGAGACATGTGGGAAACAAAAATGTCAGTGAGTATGAGATAAAAGAGGCATAACGAGGACAAGGACCAGGACGGTGACAATAAGGAAAGTAAAGGAGCTGCGAGAAGGAGGCAGGGGAGGTTTGGCTGGAGGTTAAGCACTCATCATTTCTTTTAAATGGGGGTGTGTCAGACACACAGAGTGAGTGGGTCTTTCAGGACCATTTCTCCTTGTAGCCACTGGCAACCACACCTGCCGGCGGCAACCATGACCAGTGAAGTGAGAAGCACTACAACGGAAATGGGCCTCTTTTCTTTGAATTTTATTTTCTCCAGCCCACAAAACAAAGAGCTCTCATGCCTTCATTCTGAGAAACAGTCACTGTTTCTCAGACTCAACCACACTGAATTAAAAAGGAAAAACCCTGTAATGACAAAAGAATAACATAGAATAACAAAATGCTTTTGGATTATTTGGAGCTAAGGTGGACGGTGGGCATATTTTGAGCTATGAAAATGTGCTGTTGACCAAGTTATGATCAGCACATTGAAAACAATCTGCTGCATTACAACTAGCTCAGAAATAATGGACTCAGTTAAGTAGAGTAATTCATGATGAAAGTTCAGACAAAGACGATATACAGTAAGTTCATTAATTGGCTACCAATTAAGTTAGAGAGGCTTTCCTCGAGTCTGTGTGTGTGTGTGTGTGTGTGTGTGTGTGTGTGTCCATACCCCTCAGCACTAGCGGGCTCAGTGATGTTCTCCTTCTGGCGTAGCAGCAGCATGCTGCAGATAGCATACTGGCTCTCCAAGAGCAGGAAGGAGTCTAGATTACAGCACAGCACGCTCAGCAGTCTGAAACACACACACACACACACAACTGACAGCTGCCACACAAACTATGTCTAAGCCCTGAGTTCAGTTCCGTGCCGGCAGGGTTAGGGCGTCTTGCACAAGGGTGCCTACAGGTAGGCTGCGGACATTGGGGATCAAACCCGGTACCTTTTGGCTGTGCGGCAGGGAGTTAACACTCCTATTTTCACCACAAACAACTCATCCCATAGCTTTAAAAAAGTACCCAGTAGCTAAAGTAGTCATAGCGTAAAACACTACCACATAATATTGTAAACAATAAAAACTATTCCACCAAGCAAGAAACACTGGGGGACATACACAGTGAGACGTCTTTCTTCTTTTTACTCAAATTTAGTTATAAATGGAAATCATGTAGAGCACACAGCAGGAAAAAAAATAATGACATAGTGGCATTTAAAAAGGATTAATCATCCTTTTCTTATAAATGTCACTTCACTTTCCACTCCACTTTTAAAAAGTGAATATGAAAAGGAAACCGTAAACTAGAGCCTTTAGCTGTAGTACTGCTAAGTGTCTGCTGAAGAGCAGCTCCTTGGCTTCCCTGACACACTGAGCTGCCGACCGGACACCTGAGTGATGGACGTCTCCGCTCACTCGCTCAGACGCCCACACAGCGAGAGGGAGTGAGGGTCTGCAAGGCCCCATGACAGTAGCTCAGCTCAACACACAACACAAAGTGAGAACACACTCACTGTTCCGCTTCTACACTCCAGGCAGCCATTTTGGTTTTGATGTAAGCAGGATCAAATGTCTTTCCTTTTTTTTTGAAGAACAAAGGCTATGGTTTCATGAATGGTCTGTCTTTTATTGAAAACGGCAACAGTAGCTGTCAACCGTCTCTGGGAGTGTCTGTAGCCCTCATTTAAATTCACAAGCTAACCTTCGAGTGACAGCGCAAGCTGAGTTAACATAAGTTAACGGGGTGGATGAGTGCAAGGTCAGCGCAGCAGTTAGGGGGGGGGCACCACGATAATATCAATCAATCTGATAGGCTGGAGTCAGAAGTAACAGAAGCATCTCTAGGTTGATAAGCTGAAGTCAGCATCACCAGGTTGAGATCACAAAACTGAAAAACATATCTATGAATCAAACAGCAATTTGCCATAGATTTTTTCTGTCTCTTTTAAGTCCCATGAGAAGTTGTAGCACAATGTTTGATGTAGCTCTGTGACGGTGGAATTCACCCCATTATGCACGCACGCACGCACGCACACACGCACACACGCACACACACTGAGGCAGACACAGCTGTGATGCTCTGTGTCTCTCTCAACAGGTAAAAACAAGAAGTCCAATTAGCTTGAAAAGCCCTGCAGGCTGTGTGCTAATAAACAACGCCATGCTTAGGAGAATTATCTGAGCTTCCACATGCTGTGTCGTTTGAAACAACACAGAGATAACTCGCTAAGGGGGGGTTCTAATTTTGTATTTGACGGCATTACTTTGTAATCTGGGTAAAAAACAGAACCTTTATGTTCTCCACAGCATGTTACTGAGTACTTAGTTACATGAGCAAGGAGCAATATACTGTATAAGCTCATTTTAGAAGTCATTTATAAGATGCATTTAAATTAGAAGCTACATGTTATTTGTATTTCTTTTATTATTATTTACTTTGGAGAAGGACAATGTGGTCTTTTAACTTGCTCCAGTAATTCAAGTATCACCCTAAATTGAAATACTGTTTAATCTAATAATAACATAGAAGTATATTATATGTATATTAATATGGAATAATAAGTTACATATATTGGAATAAAAGGTTTTCAATCTGCTCAAAATGAGACCCTAATATAGCAATAGCATCCTATTGACAAATAGGATGGTGAACTCTGGAATATTACTAAGTACCAGAAGATGGTTGCAAACCCTGCATAAAAATATGCATTGCTAAGAAGTGTCCACCAAATGGCGTATATTAATATATATATTGAATAAGGAGGGCACTGTACAAGGAGGAGAGCTGATAAGAACATACACCTCTATAGTGATATCCGTGATTGCAGGGGCATCTATAATTCATCAGTGTTTGACTCCCAGAAGACATCACTGCAGAGATCTCCGTAAGTCCCACTAAAGTGTGTATGTAATATGAATGCATCTGTGCAGAATTATTCACAAACATTTCATCATATCTAACCGAGAAGCAAGTAAAAAAAGAAGTCTATTTGCTTTTGGCTACAGAGGCAGGTTGATAGTTGTATAGTGATGTGTACACTGGTCCGTGGTTTGTCTTTTATTAAAGTTCCCACAAAATGAAGAATTAGCTCTCTTAGGTCCAAATTGGGTTAGCCATAGTTGAATTACTTCAATACCACGATATAGACCAAAAAATGCCATCTGACCTCCGTTGGTTAGGGCCTTTAATGACAGAGAACAAAGTTAAATCTCACCTCAAGCCAAATGTGTGTGACTGCTCGTAGTTAAACAGTGAGTTGATCTTTGCATCTGAATCCACTGCAATCAGCCTGTCAATCAAATCCTAGAGGGAGAGAGAGACAGACAGAGAGAGAGAGGGACAGAGAGAGACAGAGAGAGAAAGAGCGAGACAGAAGAGAAGAGAGAGAGAGACACACACACATACAAACACACACACATAGACAGAGAGAGAAAGAGACACACAGAGAGCGAGAGAGAGAGAGAGAGAGAGAGAGAGAGAGAGAGAGAGAGAGGCAGAGAGAGAGAGACAGAGAGAGAGAGAAACTGTGATGAATGGTAATGGTTAAGGTGAGGAATGCATACTGTGGACAGAAATATAATAAGGTGAGAAATGTATACGCTTGAAGTGTTGTCCCCTGTCTGCTTTAGCACTGTGTTGTTAAGAGAAATCCCATAGCAACATTGAGACATAAGTGCTCTGCTGCCCCCCAGAGGCAGAACACACACACACACACACACACACACACACACACACACACACACACACACATATGCACACGTGATGTCCCTCAGTAAAATGTTCAACACAACCTTCCTCTTATGATGGATTTGAACACTGGAAGGTGGAGCAGATGGAGGGTGGAGGAGCGTGCGGTGACTCACGGCTATGCTGCTGGGCACCTCTCTGAAGGAGTACGCTGGCTTCTGAGGGAGAGGCTGGCCCCCTACCAGCTCCAACACAGAGTGTGTGGATGACAGCAAGTTTACCAAGGACAAGAAAGACTGAAGAGAAGGTTTTATATGTTGATACTATTTTATAGTTCCATTACTATGGTATTTTTTTTTATTTCATACGTTATAAATCATTTGATTTTCATTATGCATATTCATCGATATTCAATGCCTTGTCATAAGAATTTCACTATCCACAATGAGGCTATATGTGTGTGTGCATTTGATAAATAAAACATGTATGTATGTATGTATGTATAAATAAAACATGTATACAATTATTGACATTGAATGACAGCGTTTGAAGGCCTATAGCTACCGTATTGCTTTGATTGCAGCTGCCACTCTATTCTATTGTGTTCAAGCTAATATCATTCAGCTCCCACCTTAAGGCAGCTCCTGTCTATGGGGTCCATGGGAGTGGACTTGGGGTGGACCACTCTGAGGTCCTCCTTCCCGCACTCCAGCACCGACCACAGTTTGACCACCAGCGCCTGGACGTACCCTGAACACAACAACCGTCCATGGGAAGGATTTGCTGACAACGGCATGCTAGATTTGAACAATCACAAATTCACCCACATGTCCTCTCAGCAACATCATAAAAGACTTGCGTTCCAACATCAGTAATGTTATTGACATAATTGCAACATACCGTATTCATGTTTCCACTGATTCACTTTTTGTGTGCACACAAAAAACGAAATGCCAGACATACAGTTCTGAGTTGATCCTGTTCAGTTGATCCTGTGTGTGTTTCTGAGAGTACCTGAGTCACGAAGCGCCATCACACCAGGAGCAGTAGATGCTACCTGCGTCACCATCACCCCGTACCCAAACTTCTCACAGCGGCTCACCTGTTGTACATGCACGCACGCGCACACACACACACACACACACACACACACACACACACACACACACACACACACACACACAAACCAATGCAAGCATGTGCACAAGCATGTAGGCACAATTATTACACATTTTTTTTATCAAACTGAAACTAATGCTGAACATATTTGAGTTTTTGAAAGTTTGTCATATTAGTGATAGTGGGAGCACAGACTGATTATTAGTGATTAAATGTTGATGTAAAAACTTAGTAACAGACTGCATGTTCTGTACTCTGATACTGGGATATTCTGGGATTCTTTGATGAATAGTTGTGTAACATGACTCGGGAAATGAAATAACAATGACATTTTAATTACATGTCGTGAAGGTGAATTCTTAATCACATCAAACACCAGAGAAACAGAGAGAATGCAAATCTGTTTTGTGTAGGTGGTCACGTTTACATGCAAAACGATGGAAACTGCTGGTATTGTTAAATGGTGAGTGCTAATTGTGAATTGATTTTGATTGTCCAGGCCCCTTTGCTAATAACCAAACTATGCTGCCACTCACAATGGATAACATATTATTACATTCTGTAGCTTCACACTAATCCACAGAGGCCATTATAGAGATTTCTGCCGTCCATTCATGGATGTGTGATGTTCATATTCAATGTTAAATCCATAATTGGACTAAATCCTGAAGAATAACCAAACCACGAGCAGCGGATAGCCAGAGGATATCCCGAGCACCAAACCTTACTGCCTTTAACTACTGGTCAGGAGAATCATTCTCCTACAATGGAAACCTTACTGCTTTTACTGGTACAATGGAAGTCCGATAAGCCCCCTGCAGTCAAACACTGCTTAGAGAAGTACTCACCTCACTTCCATTGTAAAAGCAGGGGAGGCTCTCAGGAAAAGTTTGGCAAGACTTGGTCACCCATTATTATTTATTTTATGTGCGTAACTTATCTTTATCTTGATTCTTGTTTTGCATATATCTACTAACTTTGAACAGGGGTTAATATGATCTAAAACATCATACACATACATACAAGGTCAGAGAGTTTAACTAATTTAATCTGCTTTGTCATGTTAGTTTTTGTAATATGTACCTACGTAACAGAAGTGTTTTTCCCAATGGTTTTTTTAATTGTATTTACTGTATATATATTTGTTTTTGTTTGTTTATTTATTTGTGGTATATTATCATTACCTTATTGTTGTTGTTGTTGTTGTTGTTGTTATTAGTATTTTTTTTCTTCTCCACTTTCTGTATGTCTTGGGAACTGGATATATGAATGTTTTGTTTTGTTCTGTTTGTATAATGTAAACAAAAAAACTATAAAGTATATAAAAAACCCAAATGTGAAGGTGACCTGCGGTGACCTGCATTTAGCACCATAGAGGCCGTCAACATGGCTTCTGTATTCAAATCGGCTGCTCTTTAAACACCACCACTCTGATGACAATCCCTTGCTGTCTTTCAAATGGCCTGTAGCCATGAGCTATGTCACTGAGTGCAGTTACCTGGAGTTTCTTGATGAAGCGTGAGAACATGTAGGCGACACAGTCGCCGAGGGCCCCTGTGTTGTGGAGCAACAGCAGGCCCTTGGGGGTAGCAGCAAAGTGCAGCAGACTGTCCTGCAGGGTCTCCTCCCAGACCAGGCTAGAACACGCTCTGGAAAACAAGCCAACACAACGGTCCAAAGGTCTGAATATACATGCAAGAATATGACGTTCTGACTTCACCTTGCTGCAATATAATGTGCTTACGAAGCAGTGTTGTTGTGTAGCTTGGGCATCATGCGCGGAAGCCTGCCCTCCGTCCTACGTGTTGCTCGGTTCAATTATTTAATCCGCCGATAATAACACCATTACCCAGAAATACACAATGGAAGCACAGTGTACAGGAACATAAAGCCACTGTCTGAGAGTCAACCTGTCAGTGTCATGTTTGAGAGATGTGTTTTTATTTTAGTAAAAGGACTGCTTGACGGTGCTGTCATGGTACCGGAGAGACATGTTGTTTAGGACTTTGACTTCTGTGCCTGCAGGTTTTTCATTTCTGTGAGTTGCGGTGTATACATTTATGATCCAGAGAAATTCCCCTTAACTGTATTGAGTATAATGTCGCTACAAGTAAATTACATGTTTTGTTTAGACGTCCTTGGCATTAAAACTAACAAAAACCTGAACTGATTCAGCAGAAGATGCTAACTTCCATAAAGTTGGCTGGTTATTTTCTTTTATCAGAATCTGTTTTGCAGGTATGTTTGACGACAAAGAAATGTCTGATATGGTATTGGTATTTTTTAGGGGTTGAAGAGTCTTCTATGTGACACATTCAACACAGTTAAAAATAATTTGTTTTAACCGTCAACAAATTGTTTTAAATGTAGGAGTTTATAGTATGTTCCTGTCTCACATGGTCTGTGTTTCCAGGGAAGATGTACAGGAACTGCGCCCAGGGGTGGAGACTGGGGTGGATATGGTGCTAGCCTGGAAGATGAGAGGGAAAAACAATCCGGTCAGAAGTAAGAAGATGGATATGAGGGTATTTCATATTTTTGTCAAGCCTGCATGCATGCTTGCATGTCTGGCACCAGAGGTATGGATTCAAACAGCATATTAGATGCCAGCCTGTAATATTAATAGCAGTATTACGACTGAACTTAAAAGTGGGAAGTTGCCAACATTTAAAACTCTTTAAATTCCCAACATTTAAGTTCCCAACATTTAAAACTCTTTAAGTTCTCAGTCTTTGGCCTGACGACTACGTTTTCAAGTGTTTCTCTTGAAGGGCAACCATCTTGGTTTTCTGTTCCAACAATAACTGCCTCTGAAACGTCCTTGTAGCAGGAAGGTGTTGTTTTGGGACACTCTTTGGGGTGGGGTCGGGGGTGGTTCTGTCCTTTGATACCTGCATTTTGCTGATGTTGCATTGTGCAAATAAAAACACAGATTGGTACCTCCTTCAAAGCAGCGGCTATGAAGGTGTGAAGGCCATAGGGCCGTAGAACTTGCAGGCCCTCGCAGGTGTTGTACATCTGCCTGCAGGCGAATAGGAAGGCCCCGCAAACAGCAGGAGACATCTCCGATTGGCAGAGAGAAGGGAGGTCCTTGTCCAATAACCGCTGAGTGAACTGTACAATGACATGGCTAGCAGAGGTGCTGGGAGAGAAAGAAAGAAAGAAAGAAAGAAATAGATTTTACGAGTCATTATCTACACAATATACTTTTATGTATTTGTTCTGTTTTACCAGGAGTGGTAGGTATGCAGAAAGTGATAAGGATGAGAAAAGAAAGATAACACACACACACACACACACACACACACACACACACACACACACACACACACACACACACACACACACACACACACACACACACACACACACACACACACACACACAATGTTC
>OOFB01016653.1:33245-43589 GCA_900323305.1 Trachyrincus murrayi | reverse complement strand
GATGTCTGCATGCTAATCAGGTGGGCTCACACTCAATTCATAATTTCATCACATGTATTTTGAGACGGCCAGAGTCTGTGGCTTGTTCTGTTCAGTGCCTTGTATTTTTATTATAAAATATTGCTCACCTGTGTGTGTGTGTGTGTGTGTGTGTGTGTGTGTGTGTGTGTGTGTGTGTGTGTGTGTGTGTGTGTGTGTGTGTGTGTGTGTGTGTGTGTGTGTGTGTGTGTGTGTGTGTGTGCGTGCACGTGCGCGTGTGCGTGTGCGTGTGCGTGTGCGCTGTGTGCTGTGACGTGGAAGCATCCAAGCAGGTTATCTGTCCGAGTCAACAGAGAGAGAGATGTTGTAATCTCAGTGTGACTCAGGCTGGCTCTGCGTTCACTGCAGCCTCCAGATATTTGCCAGACGGTGAATGTTGATGCAAAAAACACACTCACTCACTTATTGTACTGCTTCCACCCCCCTGAGGCAAAGGTTGGCTCTGTTCTGCGGATGTCTTTCCCATCTCACATGAATCACTGTCCATGTTAGCCAAAGCCCATTCTGCACTCTTTCCTCACTTTGCTGCTCTGAGAACAGCATGATAGCATTGCTAGTCTGAGAAGAGCATGATAGCAGCGCTGCTCTGAGAACAGCAACTAGCATTACTGCTCACAGAGCCTATAAGGTATTTTACAGTAAACAAATCAAATCAAGCTAGCACAGGGGTGAAATAGCGTGCTTCCGCCCGGCTTCTACTCAGTAGAAAAGGGATCAGTGTTCTACTACGAGTGGGATTAAATGATATCTATGGGATCAACAGCTGGGGGAGGGGACAGTGGAATGGGGGAGGGGAGTAACCACAGAGCACAATCATCCCCCATGGTGGGTTTTGAGACTATCAACTGGAAACATTATGTGTGTATTGTGAATTGTGTATAAGGTGTGTGTGTGTGTGTGTGTGTGTGTGTTTGTGCTTAATTCTGTCATTGTGTGGGCATAGTGTGTCTGTGTATGTGTGTGTGTGTGTGTGTGTGTGTTTGTGTGTACCCCTTGTGTGTGTGTGTGTGTGTGTTCATTGGGTTGTGTATTGTATGTGCTGTATTGCAGCTTTTGGAAGAATGTGGAGCTCTTTGGGTCTCTGGGCGATGAGGGGCTCCAGTAGTGAGTTTGCACCACAGTATTTGTGGAAACCTTATTAAATAATTCCCTTCCACCAGCAGCGGCCAAGCAAGCAGGTTCCCCCCAGCAGGCAGAGAGAGAGAGAGAGCGAGAGAGAGAGAGAGAGAGAGAGAGAGAGAGAGAGAGAGAGAGAGAGAGAGAGAGAGAGAGATCCATTGTCCATTTCGGTGGTCCACTGACAACCTGCCATTTTGTCTCCCCAGTCAGGGATCTTCAGCATGAACGCCTGCGAGGAGGGCTTCGCCACAGGGGGCAGGGATGGCTGCGTCCGCCTCTGGGACCTTAACTTCAAACCAATTACTGTCATCGATCTCAGGGAGACAGACCAGGGATACAAAGGTTTGTCCTGTTCGCTTCCTGCAAACCATAAAAAACACAAAATAAAACACAAAACAAAACAAGGCTCAGACACTGTGTGGGTGTTTTATTGAGCTGCTGCCAGAAGTGGACAGAATCCATAAGTGGGCTTGCTGTAGCTTTTATTTGTCTCATTCACTTTTAATACTAATCATTATTTTGTTCTTTTTATTTATTATTTTCTCTTTTCCTGTAATATTGGACCTGACAGTAGCTAGTCATAGAGGTGGGTAATACTGACAGTAGCTAGTCATAGAGGTGGGTAATATTGGACCTGACAGTAACTAGTCATAGAGGTGGGTAATATTGGACCTGACAGTAGCTAGTCATAGAGGTGGGTAATATGGACCTGACAGTAGCTAGTCATAGAGGTGGGTAATATCTGGACCTGACAGTAACTAGTCATAGAGGTGGGTAATATTGGACCTGACAGTAACTAGTCATAGAGGTGGGTAATACTGACAGTAGCTAGAAGTGGTCAGTGCTGAGTACTAGTCATCCACGTCAATCTGTTCGTAACGATCGCTGCATCTGCTCCTCCTTTTGTTGGTCGCTAAGTCCAAACTGTAGCAGATGTGTTTTTCCGAGTGAAATCCCCGTCTCAGCTCGCCCCCGCTAGGTAGACAATAGAGGCTGGCATTACACACACACCCCAGCACGACCCCAGCTGACCTTGTGTCTTCAACACCCACTCCTGCATTACAATATGCCTTATTTTCATACTATGAATACTTTTTCTCAAAATCTCGACTTTTTATCATATTGTATTGTGTTTTTGGATGTGTGTGTGTCTGTGTGCATGGGTGCGTGCTTGTGTGTGCTTATGGGTATACGAGTCGGATTCTGCTTGTGGTTTGTGTGTGAATGTATGTATGTATGCGTGTGTGTGTGTGTGTGTGTGTGTGTGTGTGTGCGTATACATCTGCATATGCTTGTGTCTGTGTGTATGTGTGTGCCTGTGCGTGCATGTATGTTGTGTATGAATGTGTGTGTGTATGTGTCTGCATGTATGAATGTGTGTGTGTGTGTGTGTGTGTGTGTGTGTAATATGCATGTATGTTGTGTATGAATGTGTCTGTATGCATGTATGAATGTGTGTGTGTGTGTGTGTGTTTGTGTCAACAGGCCTGTCGGTGCGCAGTGTGTGCTGGCGTGGGGACCACATCCTGGTGGGCACCCAGGACAGTGAGATCTTCGAGGTGGTGGTCCACGACCGTAACAAGCCCTTCCTCATCATGCAGGGCCACTGCGAGGGGGAGCTGTGGGCTCTGGCCGTCCACCCCACCAAGCCTCTGGCCATGACGGGCAGCGACGACCACTCTGTCAGGTCAGATAGGAGATGTTATACACGATTATATCCGATCACACTCTGTGTGAACACAGAACGGAGGTTTGTTTCGTACCATAATGCACGCTCTCAGGAGGACCGTTTAGTTTATAAGGGGGATGGGAAAACCTTTCAATCAGTGGAGTAGAGAGGGAATTCATTCAAATGTGTTTGTAAGTAGCTCAAGGCATATGAGGTCGCTTGTTAGGGGTTTGATGTACATTTTAATTAGACTCTGCACTGTTCTGAGTATCTTATTTCTCACATTAAACCTGCACTATGTCACGTTTTCTACTGCAGCTATTTACTCCATTCAGAAATATCGGAACTAGAAAGTTTCTCAAGGAAGCGTTCCCCGGACTTTCATAACAACATGACGAAGAAAATGACGACAAGTATTTGTTTGTTTTAATAAGGTCATGTAAAAAACATTCTGGTGTTACCTGGCTGGAAGACATGCTCACAGAATTAATTTGCCTTGGCTTCCACAGTAAATAACGTGAGTCTTGACGCCGACAGTTTCAGACGACAGTTATAGCTACAACTCAAGCCACGAGAGGTTGCTAATTGGAAAACAGACATAGTTTAGGTTTAAACGTCCTATAAACACGTAGCATTGTTACGGCATATTATACTATGCAGGTTTATTTATCATATAGGCTCACACCCGCGCTAGGTTAACACTGAGGACGACCTGGCTGTGTTGTGTGCAGGATCTGGAGCCTGATCGATCACGCGCTGATCGCCCGCTGCAACATGGAGGAGCCCATCCGCTGTGCGGCCGTCAGTACCGACGGCATCCACCTGGCGCTGGGCATGAAGGACGGCTCCTTCACCGTCCTCCGAGTCAGGTGGGACACACACAACGCCTACAATCCTCAGTCGAGCAGAGAGAACGTAGCAAATAAATAACGATGAAAGATAACGTTAGTCTTTGAATGTGCTCGTAAAAAAATGGCTTCTCCGTGATTAGTTTTGTGTCCATTTTTTTTTTTCTTCCGTTGCTCAATTTTTCAGGGACATGACGGAGGTGGTGCACATCAAGGACCGCAAGGAGGCGGTGCACGAGCTGAAGTACTCCCCCGACGGGGCCCACCTGGCCGTGGGCTCCAACGACAGCTCGGTGGACGTCTACGGCGTGGTGCAACGCTACAAGAAGGTGGGCGAGTGCCTGGGCTCCACCAGCTTCATCACGCACATGGACTGGTCCACGGACAGCAAGTACCTGCAGACCAACGACGGGAGCGGCCGGAGGCTCTTCTACAGGATGCCCAGTAAGTTCAGAGGCGTCCCCCACTTCCACTAAAACCGTAACTTTCTTTGTCACTGCACCATATTGGCTGTGTTGGTGAAACGAGTGTTTGGTCTGAAAAAAGAGGGTTGGTCAGAGTGTTTGATGTTTAAAGAGCAGCCAGCTATTATACACTGCACTATTAATAGCTGATTATTTGCTGCAACCAAAATGGCCATCGTATTGTTCTCTGTATCGGGTTCCTACCGTGCAATTAATTTACCAATGGATTTTACACTCAATATCACATGCATTCCGATACAAGTCCATTACAATCCCAAAATAGGATTTCAGGAAAAGATAAGAATAAAGCCAAGTTGAATCAGCTATAGCATGAGATGAAATGATCTTGTTCCTCCTCTTCCCAGGTGGTAAGGAGGTTTCTAACAGGGAGGAGCTGAAGCTACTGCAGTGGTCTTCGTGGACGTGTGTCCTGGGCCCTGAGGTGAACGGCATCTGGCCCAAGTACTCCGAGATCAACGACATCAACTCTGTGGACGCCAACTTCAACAACCAGGTCCTGGTCACGGCGGACGACTACGGACTAGTGAAGCTGCTACGATACCCGTGTGTGAGAAAAGGTACGATTTGAGATCAGCGCCAATCGAGGAAACCGCCATTTTTAGTCCCTCTCTTAGTCGCTTCAATTCATCTGTCCACGTTCATTGTTTTTCAGGGGCAAAGTTTAAGAAGTATTTCGGACATTCGGCCCACATTACGAACGCCAGGTGGTCACATGACTACCAGTGGGTGATCACCATCGGGGGGGCGGACCACTCCGTGTTCCAGTGGAGGTTTGTTCCTGAGAGGAAAGCCAAAGAGGCTCTGCACATAGCGCCACAAGGTAAAGAACGTTCCGGTTTGACTCTTGTTGTTCTTATGTTTTCCATGGGCTTGGATGCCTGTGTTGTATGCTTATACTGTGAGAAACTGAACTTAGAACTTGTGATGCAGACACAAAGGTGTACCTTGAATATTTGTTGGGTTTTTCAGACAGTGTTTCTGATTTGTGGGCTGATGGTTAAAATGGGTGCACAGGTACATCCCGCGTGGGTATTGATTTATCTTATGTTCAAGAAAGCCAACATCTAAGAATGCTGCAGTCTAGTAATGACCCCATTTGAATCCTCCTGAACACACACACACACACACACACTACTCAATGATGCCATTTGAAGATTTTACACTCACGATCCAAAGCTGCACCATTAAAATAACACTTTGGATGTACTAGTCTGTCATTCCCACACAAGTAATGCCTTATAAGGGGTACCTTTAAATAATGCAGTAAATAAGTAATGCAAGCTTTCTTTGGAAGCTGTACTGTGGCTGCTCCTTAGAGATCAGTCAGAGGAATATCCCGGCCAAAAGCAATAATCAGTCTCATCGATCACCTCAAAGAAAAAGCTTGTGTTCAGATTTCTCTTGGAGAGAAGAGAGAGAGCTCCTCAATAGACATTTCTGAAGTGAGGATCAATCTCATACGGTCAATAGATCGGTCCCAATCCTCATGGGACCCGCGACCATAAACGACCAACGGCCAATCAGAGAGTTGGATACAGATATTTAGAGTTCAGTAAAGTACACTGGTCTAAGCCACTTAGACCAGCCACTGGTCTATGCCTCGTCAGCACAGGCGTGCTGACGAGGCATATTTGCTAATGAAAATGCTTTACTGATGTGGGGTCATTAATCAATCAATCATTGCGGGCAATAAAGTGTGTAGGGAAACTACTGCATGGATATCAGATACTTTGATTAATCATAAAGAGTAATGTGGGGATGTATTTATAGATATTTTGCTGTTGTTTTGCTGTTAATCCACATAGCACTTCATTGGATCTCATGTCATTCCATCTCTTTTAGTTGTTCCTAATGATGGGTGATGGGATGCTTCATTCACTTTAACAAATGGGATATGTAGTTAACATCACAGCTGACCGCAGTAGTAATGTGTCTCATTTTAAAGTACTTTAACATGAATATATTAGTACTTACTAAGTCAATTTAGCTTTCACTTACACACACGCATGCACGCACACCACCACACACACACACACACGCACACATAACCACCTCGGGCCAAACCAATATGTCTCCCTGTACTTGATGGCCATGTCCTGTGAGGTATTCTAATAAAGTATTCAAAACGAATGGGCCATCACATAAATTAAGACAAATCCATTACAAGTGACTGCAAGCTGTGAGTCTTTATTTCTCCCGCTTGGCTTTCCCCCCAAAGACCAGGATGCTCGACTGGGCACGGGAAACAAGTACAGCTAACTGCTCCTCCGTTTAATTTTCCTAATGGAACGTGAGAGCAGCAGGGGCCACTCCATGTTCCCCCCGTAGTCGTTTGTCTCCTCCTGGCACCGCTCGCTCTTTGCTGCCTCAGCATTTTTTTTCCATTCCATTTTTTTCTTCTTCTAATTGTCTTAAGTGATGTCACCCCTAGTCACCCTTTCCACACACACGCGCACACACACGCGCACACACACCACACACTTGCGCACACACACATGCGCACACTCATGTCCACACACCCACGTGCACGCACACACACTGACACACACACACACACACACACACACACACACACACGCACAAACACACAGACTCATACGCACACACACACACACACACACGCAACTCTTGCAATAGCATTGATGCAAGCGTTATGTAACATCAACTCTATATTCAACCGAAGTAAAAAGGCAACCTAGCTGGGCCCTGCTGCTACATGGTGGGGTACATTTAATGTTGTGAAGTTCTATTCTCCTCCTCCTCCTCCTCATCTCCTTTCTTTTTCTGTTCTGCAGAGACCCTGGCTGACTCGTACAGCGAGGAGTCAGACTCCGACCAATCGGACGTACCGGAGATGGACTCTGAGATCGAACAAGAGACGCAGCTCACGTACCGCAGACAGGTCAGCCATTATGCTCGTATGAGTTTGATCAGACTGTGAAAGCCGGTCTCTGTCCAAACAAAAGACGGGTGGGAAGTTTCTGGAACAAAATGGCCTTGTGTGTGTGTGTGTGTGTGTGTGTGTGTGTGTATACTCAGGTTTACAAAGAAGACCTACCTCAGCTCAAAGAGCAGTGCAAAGAGAAGCACAAAGCGATGGCCATGAAGAAGAGAGAGAAAGCACCAGGCAACGGAGCCAAACTCCATTTCATCCATGGGTACGGCTCCTCTCCTGTGTAGCCCTGCAAGCCAACTCAGAACACGCAAATATCATTGTCATTCAGTCTTTTGAAAATAAGATCTACACTATGGATAAAATACATTAAATGATTGATAACTCACTATTTCTTCATCTTCTATCATCTTATGGCCACATCTACACTTCTTTACTCTACTCTGTTCTATTTTGTTCTATTTTGTTGTATTCCACTCTACTCTACACTTTTCTACTCTACTCTAATTAATTTATAACCTCTGGTAGACCATGTCTTTGAATCCTGATCCATATGAGTCCTGTACACTCTTATATTGTTGACACTGCTGTATGTGTGTGTGGGATGGATGCTCAGCTACAGGGGCTACGACTGCAGGAGCAACCTGTTCTACACCCAGACGGGGGAGATTGTGTACCACGTGGCCGCTGTGGGGGTGGTGTACAACAGACAGCAGAACACACAGCGCTTCTACATGGGCCACGATGACGACATCCTCTGCCTGGCCATCCACCCCCTCAAGGACTACGTGGCCACGGGACAGGTACCTAGCCTAGCCTAGCCAGCCCTGTCTGCACTTAAATATGGGTTTTAGAATTAGCATTCTTTGATAGGCTGAAATCATCCCAAGAACCACATCAACACCCCTCATAAGGTCCTCTGGGATGTCCTCGGCCTAACCCAGGTGGAGGTGGGTTGAATTATTTAGGTTCTTGTGGAGATTTTATTCTCCTGTTTTTGTTCTTGTTGTTGTGCAGGTTGGTCGGGATTCATCCGTCCATATCTGGGACACGGAGCAGCTGAAACCCATGTCAGTGCTGAGAGGATTTCACCAGCTGGGTGTGTGCGCTCTGGACTTCTCAGGTAACAAGCACCCCTCCACCCCAACCCCCCCCCCCCCACGCCCCCTAACTTTCACATGCGCTTTCTCGATTGGGTATTCTCTCAACAATTTAATCTCGAGAATATATTGACTGAAAGCCCTTCCAGAGCCCTTCTTCGGTGGGGAAATCGATGACATGGCTGTCCACAGAGGTACGTGATCCAGTTCACAATCCCCGCCTCAGTGCAGACGGAGCACCAGGGGATCAATACTCTGCTGTCTGACATGGGCTTGAGAGCGTAGATATAGGAACGTAGATCCAGAAGCGTTGGCTTCTGTCAACACTTTCAACACTGCAGTGAAAAGGGGTTGGCTTACCGTGCTGTGATCTATTGCCTGGTTGTATGTATCCGTTAGGGCACAATGGTAATTCTCTTGATAAGACATGAGAACTTAATCAAAATGCTTGAGAAAACTAATAATGCCTGTTCTAATTGGCCCCCAGACAAAGGAGGAGCAATACCAGGAAATTACCTGTCACAGATCTAATCCCCCGGGGTGCTTTGCGATTCTCAATAATACACATACCCCAACCTGAAAAAAGCACAAGATTCAAGATTGACTTTATTTATCCCGAGGGAAATTAAGGTGCAACAGTTGAAACAGAGGGGAATAAATGTACACTAATATACTTATATTAAATAATAAACAAGTAAACTAAACTAAACAACTAAGTATAAACTAAATATAAACTAAATGAAGTCTAAATGTATTGACAAGTGAATTGAACAAATTTACAATTTACAGTAATTTACAGTAATACGTAGGTATATACAACAATACGTATAGTGCAATTTAGCAGCATAATTACTGTTAGCTTAGTCAGTATTGCATTGTATCGTTGTGTGTATTAAAAAATGCAGGTTTTGTAATCTTTCTTTGTATTGGGGGCACGATAGTCTTGCGTGTCTCCTAGCCGAAGGGTTCTGGGTTCGAATCCCATTGCCCGCAGTCTACCTGTAGGCGTGCTTGAGCAAGATGCCCTTACCTGCTCCTTAATGGCATGTATCTAAGATTCACTGTAAGTCGGATGGCCTCTTTGGATAAAAGTGTCTCCTAAATGACTAAATAGTAACATTGTTTTATTGTGATGTTTTTCTCTCTACTTCCCAGCTGATGGCAAGCGGGTGGCCTCGGTGGGCCTGGATGACAACCACACCATCGTCCTGTGGGACTGGAGGAAGGGCGAGAAGCTCTCCGCCATACGGTCAGTACTACCAGTGACCTTCACCTGGTCCTAGCTCACCCAGCTCGGCCCTCCCCGCCAACCAGCTGCCAGCTGTTGTCTGGGATGAGAGAGGGCGTAGTAGAACCATGAGCGTGTACTGGCCATGTGTCCTTGTTTCGTTAGTATACAGTTTAGCAATGACCTCCAGTTTAATTATGGATACTGTCGAGGTTAAACTGAGCTAAAATGCATGATGCTCATTGGTTAAAATAACAAAAAAGAGGAGGCGGCAATATGAATTGTCTGATTGATGATTTGGTTGCTTTTCCTCCTCCTCTCTGAGAACAAGTCATCAAGCCAAGGAAGTGTCCCCCCTGGGTTTATATTTGTCAATGAATTCATGTGTCTCACAAACATGTTGTGGTGCTAATTGGCCATGTGATTCAGACAGCAACATAATAAACCATATCTCCTAATTACCTAGACACATGACAGTTACAGAGTTATATAATGTGACGTGTGAAGGAAAGAAGATATATTGTCAATGAAAATAAATAATGAGACCAACACTTGGCATTTTTCCTCAGCACTAATTTGACTGTGTTCATAAATGGTCTCTACTCCACTGAGATTACCCCCTCCAGCACGCTGCAGCATAGCATGCAGGGCCAGCTCTCCTGTGTGTTCTGTAGTAGTGAGCGAGGGACCTTTAGTGACTCAGAGGGAGAGAGAGACAGCTTGGAGCTCTGTCTAGTCCTCAGCCGGGGGGTGTAAATCAGTGGGAGGTGGGGGTCAGATGTAAGGGGTGAGGTGTGAGAGCAGAGAGGCAGGGGAGGAAATAAAAGAGAGAGAGGGGGGGGGAGAGAGCACCATGATGTAACAGCACTCAAGAACAGCTATTAGAGTGGCAGGCATGCATTTTATGAATATCTCTACATGTGTTTTTTACCTTTTCTACCTTTTTTTTTTTTTTTTTTTTTT